>JABFOV010000504.1:0-37256 GCA_022817685.1 Aradophagus sp. ZL-2020 | reverse complement strand
CCAATCTTGTGACAATGTGCGCTGTTCACTCAATGTACTATGTTCATGAGTGACATTGTCGATCGTATACTACACTAACTACTTTATAATGTTTGTGTATTTTTTTTTTTAAAGAGAAGACGGGAAAAGAGATGTAGAGAGGGTTTGGGGGCGCGGGGAAGTGTATAAAAGACAGGAACTCCCTTAACGCTGAGGTAACCAAAATTAAATTTCGGACTCACGAAAATAGGCCCATTAATGCACCCCCCCCCCCCCCCCCCCCCCCTTTGGCATCCTGTTTCGTCCTCTCAACCTTTGCTCCCTCCCCATTACACCATGCTTTTTTCGCCCACCCACCGACATTCGACTTTGTTAACGACCTAATCTTCGAAATAATTATTCAGTTCTAGCGCATCAAGTCCTCAAACACCAATCACGATTGCACTTTGTACTCACAATCATCCGCTAACGTCGATCAAACCTTTTTATTGGCGTTGTCAACGTTGAGATAATTCCCACTCTGTCGTTTGATGAAATTTGACAGTGCGCAACATTTGCGAAATCCATGTCAGAAATTTGCGCGATGCTGCCAATGAATGATTTTGTGAACGTCGAGATTCCGAACTGAGCGCTATAAAATGATTTCCGTCGCTTTCAAATACCTGTTTGAGCGTTAATCAAAGAAGCTTGATTGGAGCACGATAGCTCTATTGGCTCGCGTGACAAAGAAACGAGTTTTCTTTTGGTCAAAAAAGCTGCGTGAAAGTGACATTTCAAATATTGTGGATCGACGGTACATTAGCTAATAAGGTTCAAACTTGCAATAACGTTCCTTTTTTTTGTGGTCAGATGGTGCACTGAGTAAAAAGAAGTGTGATTCGCTTGGTAATTTAGTAAACTGAACATATATTTCCTTTACTATAATGTACAATTAATATTTTCAGTATAAGCTTTAACATGATTAATTAATTATTGAAACGTTTTTATTTAACTTCATTTTCCGAGTTATGATACATTTCTATTGTAAAACTGAAAGTATGGAACTTTAAATTTATCATTATAACTAACAGAAACGTTTAATTGAATAAAGGAGAGTAAAACTTTCATATTTTATCAATTGAATGTTTTGTTGGGTATTGTAATGAACCTGATAATTCTCATTTGATATATATAATTAGGATATTTAATCGGTTTTCTTAAATCACAAAATTAACATTAACAAATTCTTAATACACCATTCTTGTAACAAATTGAACGTCCATTACGGATTCAATTGATAATCCCTTACATATTACCTGGTAAACTGATTTATCGCGATTTCATATTATTCATGCGCATGTCAATAATCATAGTCATATTTATTAATGGATAATAACATGTTCGCTTGGCTTTGTTGCAGGTATGCGGTAAAGTGTTTAATAACGCATCCGCGCTCACGAAGCACAAGCTGACACACAGCGACGAACGGAAATATGTTTGCACTATGTGCGGCAAAGCGTTCAAGCGACAGGACCATTTGTAAGTACAAACTTCGTTAATTCATAATCATGCGAAAACTCGGCGCGATTTCACGTTTGTTTGACGAGTGAGAAAAAAACGAACCCGCCACGCGTCGGAGCAACAAGCACGGAAACTCCGTGGTGAGGGGAGGGGGGAGGGGCGCGAAGGATCGGACAAAATAATACCAATGATGCTACCCGCGTTTTTCTCTTTCAATTATTCAGCTCGTTGATGAAAGCGCATTATTCGACTTCTTCAAATCAAGGCAATGAATTTATTGTTTTGATCGTCGCACGTTGACCCAGTTGCTTTTATCATCAAATCGATAGGATGGCAATTAATTCGCTCTTATTTTTCCTTCGGAATAATCTGCGAAATAAATGGACGACTCCCGATGTCTGGGTGATAAAATGGATCTGCATAATGCGACGCGATAAAACGCCGTGCAATCACGAACGAGGGCGGCGGGGGAGAAGGGAGAAATAAAGAAGCAGGCCGATACATCGGCCAACGCGAAAGTTTAATTGATCTGGCCGATCGGGAGCGAAAATCTATTACCGTTCAGGGGCGGCGCAGGAAATAAGAAAACAAGTCGGCGAAAAAGTGTGGTGCGAAAGTAGTGAAAAACAAAAAAAATAGAAAAAGAATAAGTAAAAAAAAGCCGGGCAAGTTGGCCGAGCGTACTGTGGGGACTAAGGATTCAATTCTTTCGCCGAATGGGAAAAAGAAGGAGCGCAGATCAATAGAGCCGACGTAGGTTAGACGGCCGACTTGTTAGACTTCGCGTTTCTCTCAAAGGGCCGACGCCGAATCCCCAACGCGCGCGATCCCACCCAAGATCACTCCGAGTTTCGTACGTCTTCGCTTTAGGCTTTGTCGAATTTAACGACCGATAATTGCGTCGAGCTTCGTCCTTTTGAGCCGCCTCAAACCTTGCCGAAAATGGCTCGTCCTATCGCGTCGATATACCGACTATAGCAATTTCGCATGTTGCGGTAAAACGCGTCCTTGTAGTTTTTATAATTTTGCTGAACTGCCGATCAGTGAAATGGTTGGAAGGTGTGAGAAGCCGTATACGATATTAGTCAACGAAGGAAAAAAAAGACTGTTAAGTTAAGTTATTAAAATATTATTGAATCGAAATTTGCAATTACTAATTGAATGATCGAACGTACTTGCGGTCTGATTTGGCAAATTTTTTTCTTCGCTCGAGAAATGTTTGAGCAATGAGAAAGGAAATTTTACGTATGTTTTATATAAGCAATTCACACAGACTCAATAATTTTTTCAGAAAATTTTGTTGTACATCATTTCTAATAAATTTATCAATATTTGTAGCGATAATTATTAAATTGACTATTAAACAATGTTTAGGTAAAAAATTATTTAACTTTCGAAGTCCTTCAAGTGATAATATTTTGAATATTTTCTATTTTACTTATACGATGATCTCGAGTAACGAAATATCTGCAACAAGGTTGTGCTCTATTTGTAATTAGCAGCCTTGATACGCGCACTTTTTCCATCGCTTTTCGATTTGTGACACACAGTCAGCCATCTCACTCTAACCTCGGATCGTTGGCCCTGCTTGCGGGGCTATCGAGAGCATAATTCGCGAGCTCGGCAGTCTGCCCGGCTACGTATCTGCGCGAAAAGTTTGTTAAATTAGCTTTTACAAATTAAACCCGTTTCCAAGAGATCAGGTCCAAGTTCGCCCAGGGAAGGAGTTATGGGTTATATTCCGATGAGGAAAGTAAGTCTCCTTACATCGGCCAACCGAGATAGTGGCTCGCGATCATCCCGCCGCGGCGGCCGATGGGATTGCTTAATTAACCGACCTAAAATTCATTTCTCCATCCACCATTCTCCCACTTTTTTCCCTCAATCTTCCTCCAATCTCATGGCAAAACGCTTGACGCAAGTCGTTACGCGATATTAGGAGCCCAAGTTCGCTCCAGGAACAGAACTTCGAATATCATCGATCACGTAACACTTTTCTCGCCGGCGATTCAAATTAATTTTCGATCGTTTTTACACTGGTCGGAATCGGTTGGTTCTTCCCTTAAATGCAAAATCGTCCGCTCGACTGGAAAGTGATTTCAGTTTTTGCGCGGCGATCGATCGGCCGGAGAACAATGGCCGTCGGATGTCGGAGAAGTATAAAAAAGGCGGCGTTCCAGGGGGCAGGGGGGCCGACAAAAACCGGCGCGGTTTAATTAACGCGCCCGCGCTTTGGCCGCTCGCGTTGTAAAGCGCGAATTCCGCATCTGCGCCAACGAAGCGGCCCGGTACAATGGCGCCGCGGCTTACGCAAGCGAGCGTCGTTAATTAGTTTTCGTTTGACAAGCAGCGCGGGAAAATAACGTCGGTGTGGCGTTTCAGGAACGGCCACATGTTGACGCACCGGAACAAAAAGCCGTACGAGTGCAAAGCGGAGGGCTGCGGCAAGTCGTACTGCGACGCCAGGAGCTTGCGGCGCCACACGGAGAATCATCACGCGGGCAGCAAGGTCAACGAGAGCGTGAGTCCCAGCAGTCCGACGACGGGCCCGCACACGCCCAACACCCCCGGCAGCAACCCGAGCACCCCGAGCACGCCCGGACCCACCGCCACGCAAAACGGACACGCACACACCGCGCTCAAACAGCTGCTCGCCACCGAGCCGACGCAGAACCAGCAACACAAGGTAAATACTCCACTTGCTGGACTGACAAACATTCACGATCACTTACGTAAGCATTACAATGAAAAAATGTGCTTCAACTTTCCAACGTTTATTCGTAAACGGAAATTAAGTCCAGTATTATCATTTTTGAAATCTGTCTTAAAAAGCCAAATTTTGGAGTATTTAAAAAGTAGTACAAGTGCAACAATAGTCCTCACAATGACAGTACATGAAGGCTTTGTCTTGTAGAATACGTTTTCTCAGTGTATTTGTCGGTGGATTTTTTTTCAGTGCACAATCAAGATTATATACTGACAGTCACGTAAAACTTACTCAAAAATTCTGCTGGAACTACATGAAATGTGTGTCAATAATACCTTACACTTCTCTCGTCGTATATATCGTCAGAACTTATGAAAAAAATTCCAATTAGAAAATATGAGAGAGTTCCGATAAACAATCTTTAGTGTAAAGATACAAAAAGAAACACTTTATTAATTTTATCTTAGAATTATCAGCTTAGGCAATTCAAAAAGGGTTCTTCATTTAAGAATATGTTTGTTTCATCGTAAAATCTAAATTCAGTGAGTTATTAAAGTTAGAAGTAATGCTGCCACATGGTAACTTTTTCATAACCCAAGACGATGTGCAAACTTTTCAGCTTTTTTTTTTCGCATTAAATTTAAAAATGTGCTGACTCAACATATTATTTATACGTTATCTTTTGTCTCAACATTTAACTGCTTCATATTTAACCCCATTTTAAAGTAAAAACGTATACATCTTTTTTCTTTCCGCGTATTTAATTCACTCGCACATTACCTTCGCGTGCTGTTGTCGAAGCTCGGCAATGCTTGCGACAAAAGTTAATCCCCAAAAACGCTCCTTCATAATATAACTTTCATTTTACGTATACAAGATGGATAAGTTGGCCGAACAAGTCGAGAAGTCTTATACGAAAAGATTGAAACAATTTGGAGGGTATGGGCCGCGCAATACTTAAGTCATGACTGCGGAACCATGATATTGAGTTAGGAGGTAGGTGGCCTAAAGTGCAGATAATAAAATTTCATGACCAAAAACTTCGTTATGGAGAGGCATGAAAACAAAACGCGGCGCGCGCGTTGCGATGAATGGCGTAACTGCCGGGACTACCGGTCGACTATGAAAACTTTTCAGACACAACCCAAAGCTGCAATTTACGTTGTCATGCTTTATCGAGTCGCGGCGATACCGGTTTTTCCTTGTCATAAAAGAGGATCAAGAGCCGAAAGCTCCGCCGGAGGATTTATCCAACGAGCGCCTCAGACAGTTCGATATGAATATAATGCGATGGAACGTACAAAGAAGATTGCGCGCCTGGATATACGCGAAACAAATGAGAGGGGAACCGTTCTCAAAACTGCTCGATATTCCCCGGCAACGCTCGCCATTTCTCGATCAATCATCCCGCCGCCCTTAAAGAATCGCGGCCGATTGTCCGCCGAGATGGAAATTAACGTTTCTGCCCACTTGAAACCGAGCCAACCGGACCGGAATATGTGATGGCTCACGTGAGCACCGTCGCTCTCAGGTAGTTTCGTTTCAACTTTTCGACCCTCGCTCGCACTTTTCAGAATAATCCACTTGAAACGAGAACCGACTTTATTAGCTGCTTTTATTGGCTTCTTACCGAAAATCACTTTGGCCACTCGATTCGAGTGAAAATGATTTTAAATAAACCAAGCTCCTTAACGAATATCATTAAACAGTCTGAATTTCAACAATTTTGAAATAATTTTTAATTTGGTTTGAGTAAACTGTTTTAACAGAGCGTTATCAGGAATTAAAAGGTAATAAACGGACGTTATTAACGTAAAAGTTAAGTGTCAAATTTTCTAATCGAGTTAATTAAATAAAATAAAAATTATTTTATAAATCTCGCTCAAAGTGAAATGAAATATAGGAACTTTGATTCAATTAAATTTTTTACAATTCTTTTTATAGCTCTTCGAAGAAACGGTTCTATGTTGTCTTCACCTTTTTAAGGAAAATATGATTTTTTTGAAAAAGTGACAATTTTTCATTGAAAAATGTCAAATTTTTTTGAACGAAAATTTGTTAACGACTCAAATATATCGTTGGAAAAAATGATTGTCACAATTCAACGAAAAATTGTCGTTGTATTTTTTAGTAAAACATTGAATTTTTTTATAATGAAGTAATTTTAATTATTTTTTAATGAAAATTTAATGTATGCCCTAATTTCTTATCGATAAGTTTGTCCGAATGCGTAACTTAATGTAAGGAAAATTAAAACTTTTATTCACTTTTGAATTGATAAACAAATATGATTATTAAAAAAATGCAATGTTGTTCAATCGCGTGTGTCCAATCGACTGTCACATAAATCGCCGACATCTGTAGCAAATGCGTTATACAATATTTAGGAATCATTCCATCGCAAGGCATCCAATTAGTTCGCTTTTAATTAAATCAAACGAGCTCCTTTTGAAGCGTGCATTCATAATCGCGTTTTCGTAACACTCGCTTCAATTTAAAAATAATCGCGAAATACTCGACTTAATGTCTTGTTTAAAAAGAATGAGACATGAAGTTCAAAAATAATAAACAGAAATAACTTAACTTTTATGTTATATTCTTTATCATTGAACAAAACATACTTAACATTTCTAATTAATATCTTCTGTTTCTTCTAAACTTTAGAATCCCGTTCAAAAATTTAGATGATTTATTTTTATTTGAATTTCTTTAGCGGTAATGACATTGTCTTGACAAATCAGATTTTACAATGCAAATTAAATGCACAAATCAAATTAAATAAGTTTAAAATGTTGGAGTTTGAGTTTTTCGCTGTAGCTTACATAAGGTCCATAATCCGAACAATCTAGGGTATATAAACGTTGCAAAATTCTTAACTTCGTTTTCAAAACTACTTTTATGCCTTTTATTATTGGTATATATGATTTTAATTGGTGTATTCATGCCACAGATCCAAAATTCTAAAAGTCTTTGGAATTGTCTAATTTTATCAAAATGCACCTGTCAGAACTTCGGGAAATATATGCAGCATACGCAACATACATTTACATTACAACATGCATGTCGCGTATGTACACATATTATAAAACAAACTTTTTTTCTCCAAAGTACTTGCGTTCTAACGACGTAAAATCAAAGTTTGACAATGTTAAAGCTTCGAGGCCATTTAAAGCGGCGCCACGTAGCTTTCTCCTCATTACACCGTAGTTGTAATGACGGATTAAATATTTAATCCCTTGAAACAATTGAATAGTCACAAAGAGTAATGGATTGTCTTTTGATGGCAAAGCAGCTTACCAAGCACCTGAGAGCGTATCCGATTATCGAATGTTCAAGCAGACAGTCGATCGGATGTATCGCTCCCCCTGCAACAATTCTAACGAAATTACGTGCCCCTGCCGATATTTTACCTCCTCGCTCTTTTGCTCGAGCTATTTTCGTAATTCTGGCGGTTGGGCTATTTGTTCGCTTACTCTTTCATGAATACACACCGTGGAAAGGTCAACATGGGTACACTCGGAAAAAAGCGACTACGAGGAAATAATTTGACACGCAACCGTTGCAACGTAAGCGGCAAATAAAAATTTTTTTATGTGTAGTATGCCAAAACTTGCCACATTTCTTTTTTTTTCTCCATAAAACAATTTAAACGTATTTTTCCAAATACTTCGTCGCAAGTCAATTGTTTCGCGACTTTTGCAAACAAACAAATTCAACGTCCTTCTTTATGTTTGTCTTCGAAAACCAAGTTTCAACTATTTCGAACGATAGCGCTTAAACGCACGAAACTTCCTATCCCGAGCTCTAAAAAAGTAATTGCCCGATTGACGTTCGAAAGTTGCGAACGTCACGAGAGTCGTTAAAATTCGCGAAATCGGTCCACGAAGACGGAGCGACTCGGGTCGAAAAAGGATTCGAGTGTCGCGGAAAATAATGTCCGCGGTCATGAAATAAATTCTTGTCGCGGTATCAAACTATCCGTTCAGTTGGCCCGTCCGGAATGAAATTCCGCGCACTGTTAAACGCCCGCACATTTTACAGCCGCGCGTTAAGAAAATTAGATTTTAATTGCCGAGGCTGATACTTCGCTGTAGCATATTTTATGTGTCCGTTTCAGGCTCAAACGCGTTATTAATGGCAGTGCGGCGGGCGAGAATCAAGCCCGGTATCGATAACGATCGAAAATCGACGACTGTTTTACTTGGGTGTAACTTGGCGTCATCGTCGCGACTTTATTCGCTCGGCAAAGAAGTCGACGTTTTACGATTTAATCAAACAAAATGCACCGGCTCGCACCGTTCCGCCGTTTACGGCTTCGGTCGTAAAAGGGGTCGCGATTTTTCGTATGGAAATTATTGGCGCGTGGACAGGAATTGCCACTTTTCCTCCGGGCCGTTCATTAATTTCAAATCCGCGTTAATTTCGCGATCGCGCGGTCAAACGAATTACGAGCGAAGTTTGTTTAATTGGGAGACCAAACATTAAGCGAAGGAGCGCTGCGCCGGGATTAGTGGCATTTTTCCGCGATTTATGGTCCTTTGCGTTGCAAGACCGGACGGCCAAATCAATGGTCGCGGCAAAATTATTCTTCATTGTTAGTATCCGAGCGGGATACCAATTTGCGTAAAATGTAGTTTATGCCCGAATAAAAGCAGCTGCGGGGAATACGCTCGCTCGCGCACCTGCGATATCGGCGGTCGAAAAGCCGCGCGAAGGGAAATCATTGTAACCAGCGTAATCACGAGCGATCGAAGCGCTCGCCGGCTTCGCTTAAGCCAAGTCATTATAGATACGACGGCAATATCAGCTTTAATTCGAGATCAGCTTCGAAATCGAGATCGGGAAATGTCTTTGGCGTTGTCAAGCGGTGCCGTGTTTTGTGGATCAACGGCCGATGAGGAATTTCAAATCGTGTCGTCGATTCGCGAGGATGATTTATTCATATGATTGTAAAGTCTATCGATATTGAAACGATGTTCTTCGATATATCGAAAAAGTTGACATATCATGTTCATAAATTATTCGAATCAAAGACTACAGCCTTTACGTCCTTCAGTTACATTAACAATATTTGTCAATAGAATGATTTTTGTTTTCGGAAATATTACTATAGTAATTTTCGTAAAGAAAATATGTGAAAGAAATAAGAACCGTTCATGCAACAGTTTCGTATCTTTTAAAAGTATCTTGTTTCAAAGCTGTAGAATTTCAAAGCAAGAGCTTAACGCGAACGATAAACGTAGTTAACTTGATAATAAAGCTAGCTGTTTTTTTCTTTTCTTCTTTTTTTATTTTCAAATTATATGCCTTACATTAAAGCGGAATTAGATACGAGTATCAATGGTCAATAACGATTACGGTCGATAATCAAAATATGACGGACTTATCGTAATACGACTATATTGCCCAACATATTCCACTGTGACGAACAACAATATTGTCTTTGCTGCACCGTTGTCATTAATGTAAGATTAATATTATTATTGTGACTAGACGTGTGGTTATATTGAGTTAATCACGTTGCAACACTAACTGCGGTGGTCTTCACATCAAACATATAATCTTTTGCAAATCACAGTCTATTTCTTTTTAATTAATTTTAATTATGGCATGAGATTATGGTATGGGATTACGGCTACTTCGTTTTTGATCGCCGTGAATGGATGGTTATTTGCAACATAGTTTGGCGAATAGTAATGAAAGTTAACTTTATTGCAATCGTTAAAGTAACCGAAACTATTTTGAGAATAATAACATATTGGAATTTACTATTCAAATGGAAAGCATACAAGATTGGAGAGGTAAACTAAAACGTACAGTGAAATATAATATAACTTTGTTTATGCTATATGTAGTATATTAAATGTTTATAAACAAATGTCACTTTTATTTGTAATATCATACATGCAAAAAGTGTCTAGTTTGCACAACCAGAATTCTAGTCGCATTCATCGTAATTATGGTGAATGTAACAATATTGTTGTCAAATTATCAATTGTGGTTGTGCGCATTACGTTTTCTTTTTTTTTTTTTTTTTTCCTTGCACGAATACGTAAAGATCGAGACTTTTGCAAAACTTTTTTTAATTTACTAATAAAAAAAATCAACTTAATGATATAAAAACGTTTACAAAAGTGAGTTTGCAAATTTCTTACGCATTTACTTCGTTACAAAAATTAGGCAAATTGAGAAAAACTCTAAAATATGCAAGCACACTATGTAAAATAATCAGCGTAATAATTTCTTGTTGAAAGTTAGACCGGGGTGCCTTTGATCTGACTTTTCGCGAAAATTGCAGCAATAATTCGCAGTCGAATTCTAATAAGCTATAACCAGGTAGCAGCATTGTTCGCGCATTGTTTCCGAGCCTTCCGTAAGGGACGTTCAGCTTTTATACGAAGCTCACGGATGTGCGGTCGCACTACCGCAGTTTTGTATGACACAAACGACGACGACGTTACGGGGAAGGGGGCTCTCGGCCAATCAGCGTTCACCAGTCCAGCTGAGATTTCGATCTCTAATTAGCTGTACATCAAATGAACGCGCTCGGCCGAATCCACAACCGTGAACTATGAACAAACAATGCCGCCGTGTGGAGTCGCCACGCAACGCGCCAGATCTTTTGATTCGGCGCCGTCACACGCGGCCGAACGTACGCGCATCAATAAACACAACTCTGCGAAATGAATCAGTCGATATGCAGCGATAAAGGAAAGATTTCATGGAAGAAAGATTTAGGTTATTCATAAATGATTTAAGTTATGTTTAAAATTATAAAACAATGCATTCAAACAAATGTAGGGTTAACTGAACCATAATACAGGTTAAATTAACTCTACACATTTTTGAGTTTAAAATAAGTTTCTGTTAATTTGCAATCGGACAATAGTAAATAATTTACGATGTTCTGATATTACGATGTTACGATATTATGATTTAAATAATGATTTAACAAGAAGAAAAATTTAATTAGAAAAAGAAAATTGTTATATTCAGCATAACTATCATTTTAGGTGTTGCACTTTTTCATCATTAAATTATTCGCGGAAAAACCTATGTAACATTAACGTTATTACCCTTGAACCATTGATTTCATTTTGAAAAGTAAAAAAAATAACTTCTTCGTAATTAAAAAAAAAAAAAAAAAAGCAAAACGTAACTTGTGAGTAAAAAAAATCAATTAAAAAAAAAGTCAAAATCAATCAGCTGATTAATGAACGGGCGAATCAGTTATAGCCCAGATGCGCGAACAGTTTCATCTGATTACACGGACTGAAACGAAATAGGAACGGAAAGTCTTAAAATCGGTGCTTTAAATTATTGAATACCCTTTGTCCGACGGATCTGGCTCTCTTTTGACATGCCGTTCTTTGTATCGTCACTTTTCTTCCCTCTTCTATTTTTCATCGCTCGGATTTGAGTAGTTGAATAAATAAGTCATTTAAGTCACGTTCGCGCGCGGTGTAATTAAATTAAGAAATAAATTGGATTTCGTAATCGCAATCACATTGGAATTGATTCGAATCGAAGTCAAACCTCCGACCCGATTCAAATCTCGCTCCGACTCCTTTTTTTTCGGCTTTGTCGCGGAAAGGTAAATGCATTGGTTGGTGAGTCGCGCAGCTTGGCGTGACAAGCATAGTGTAAAGTCTTATAGATTTGCCAAGTAAAGTATTCTCGAATGAGCGACGCGGTAATTTGTCAGCGCAACTTACGCGAGATAACGTTTAACTTTGAGAACAAAGCTTGCCAGCATAATATTCTGAAATATACATCATGGGAAATCGGAGGGCAAAAAATGCACAAACAGCGTTTCGATAAACAACACGGGGTCGAAGATACAAAGCGCGGTTCAGCGCCGACTTTATTATATCTTCAAGAATTGGATTGAGAAATAATCAAGTCGTGATTTTCAATGATTGAACGTTAACGCCGTTTCGCGTGATCTGAGGCAATACGTCGTTACAAAATACCCGAAGAAATGTGTTTGCCAAGCATTTACTTTATCAGTTTAAATATCTACGTCAAGAACAGCGTTCAATTATGAAAATTTAGCAGAGAAAGTGAAAACCGAATCAAATACTTTTGATATTTTCATAAAAAGTAACTTTAACAGATCTTTTCACGTTAGGTTTTAAACGTAAAAGATTTACAAAATTTCCGTACTGATTATCAAACACTTTTTTTACAGTATATGTTGTTTTTTTTTAAACATATAATAAAGGTGGTTGATACGAGTTTGCGCTGATGAGAATATCAATGGAAAGACAAGGAAACAGCACGCAAAGCCGAAAGAACGATTGTCGACGCGAGTCGGCAAATTTGTCGCAAGTTGTCGGCATTGAGTTTGCAATTTCGCGACGTTTCCGTAAGCCCAAGTCACGTGTATTTAGCATACTCGAGGGGATTGCCACGCAGATTTGCACGCTAAGTGTTTACTATACGTGTGCACAATATGCAAATCAATACTAATTACATGATTACGATGATAATTACGAACGTAATTTATTAACGCGACGATATTAATTGGTCATACACTTACAAAGTGTCTGACCAATTGTTGGCCGTTGCATTCACGTCAGTCAGCCGATAGAAAGCCGCGGCACCGCACAATAAACACAACAAAACACAAATAATTCTAAGCAATGCATTATAATGCATTAATTACGACATTGCGAACAACGTTTCTGTAGTACGTACAAACACAGACAAATAATTGTCTTCATTGTTTGTCTGATTAATTAACGATGCGCACGCTAACAAGTGCATTTAATTAAACAAAATTTTACAATCGGCCTGCGCGATACCGAATCAAGTGTCGTTCAATTTCGATAATTGCTCGCGCAGTCACGCAAATACTTTCTAATTCATACATTTCATCAGGTATGCAAATTCTTAATTATCATAATTTGAAATTTTTTTTATCCAGTTAAAAATGTGTCAAACGTGTTGAAATTAACCACGCCTTATGAAAAAATTATAAATTAATTGCTAATATTAACAATCACATCTGTCATTCTTATTTAATTATTATATTTAAATTCACTTTTGATATTGAAATCCGCGTTTACTTAATAATTGAATAAACAATCTTTCAGTTTGCACGTCATCGACTCACTGTTATCGTTACGTTATGCGTTGTTTGTTATAAATTAACGCAAATGTGGGCTCATGGAATTGATGGCAAATTTACAACACCAGGGCTTGTCATTGGCTGATAAAGCATTTTGAAATATCTTTCGCGCTGTTTAGGACGATTAGTTTTAACTCAATTAACATTGCAACTGTAATTAACTTGAAAATCGCGGCGCCGAATCGTATTGCCGAAGATAAAGCGCGCAGTCAGCGTTGCTAGACCGATAGATATCAGTGAATTAAGCACGCTGAAGGAAAAAATCTAGTTGATTAAACCTAACTGTTTGTTCGAATTGTTTTAGTTTCGTTATCATCAACCGCATAGATAAACACTCCATTTGTGTAGAGCAATCTGTGAAGCGATTACGCATTACACGCTACTTGATGATATTTTGAAATCGAATTGATTTAGAAAGCTAATTAGTTATATTGGGTGTATATTTATGTAAGCAAATGTTGGTTATGTAATTTTCAGTTAATATATTATTGTATATATCACTAGACAGAAATTATATTTTACTCAATAAATAATAACTTTTCGTCAAATGATATTTTACAATCGATCAATCGTTATAAGTGATGCTTTTATCCATTCGCATTGTAAAAAATCACATTTTGAGGATCAAAATTGAATTTGTATTCTTGAAAATGTCATCTTAAGGTTTATAGGTAAGTATCGAAACACATAAATTTGAAATCACAAAATATTTTAAAGTTTTAATTGTTTTCTTGATTTTCCTAATGTTAATACATTCGATTACAATTGAACTAAACAAAATCTGTCCCGACCTGAATCGAATCAACAAGGAAACGCAATTCGCCTACCGGCTTTTCGAAAAATGTCCGTCGTTGCGTATTGCTTGCGTGAAAATACATGCTGCTCGTGAAACCCACTTCTCGCAAAAGTTAGCAATTTTACAGCATACGTCGTAACAGCTGCAGTACATCTCGCGGCGCATTCGAAATCTCGACCAATTTGCGAAACTCGGGATATACGCGAGCAGCGCGCCACTCGAAAATCCCGCCGCTATTTGTTTAAGCCAAAGAACGTTGCCCCGGCGGAACTTTTACAATCGTAATAAAACGGCGCCATTTTATCACTGATTCCTCGGCGTTCAAGCCCACACACTTAACCGGCACTTTCGTCCAGAATTCACAGTCAAAGGGATATCGGTAGAAAATGCAAGGACGCGATGAGGGGTATTCAGAAAAAGGGAAGGGCAATGCGCATGCAAGTATTTTTACATTTGGCGAACAATTTGATTTCAGTCATAAAGCTAAAGTGGTGGAACGCGAGGCCGAAAACCTAACAAATATGAAAAAAGAAAATAGAGTCGCGGATATTTGCACCGGGTACCGGTGATATGTGTCCACTTGATGAAAATATACATGGCGGCGTGCGGGGATATAAAGAATGCGCGACCTCGCGAGCGTGTAAATGCAATGGATGCGGAGACAGTTACGTTAATCCATCTTCCGAACTGTCTGCGTGCGCGCGCCCCGGACGCCTACGTGCGGCAAAATAAAATACCGCTTGACATCCTACGTATCAGCCGCATACTTTTTCTTTTGTTACTTTCTTTTTTTTTTATTTCAAGTTTTCGCTATCGTGTTTTGTTTTACAATCCAACGATTTGTACTTGGCTACTTGATCTGTTCCATTTCTGTCCATCCCTTCTTCTCTTCCTTCCGTAACTTTGGTCCCCCTTTTTCCAGCCTTTTTGTTGCCGTTCTTTGGGAATTCCAGTCGCAAAGATAAAAGTCTGACGAAACGCCCGGCGACGTTTCGAAACGAGCCGGGGATTACCGGGCGGCTTTTTGCCTCGTTACGTGGCGCGGATTTTTCGGATCGGCGTTTATTTTTCGCGGCGGTCACGTAATTATGCGCACGGACGAAAACAAGTTGAAATTTCGGACGGAAGGCATTACTTTCTAATGGGATTTTAATGAAGGCCCGGGCGCGCTCCCGCGTTGCTGAGTTATTGATTTAATTATCGTCGTCGTTGCGTATTTAAACGATCCGCCTTGCGGAAGGCCGCAATAACATTGCCGTTTTAATCTCGGCGCTCGGCGGCCAGGAACACTTGAACGCCGACCAAAACGACGCCGTAGGATCTTCGTATTGCCGTAACTAAAAAAGTATCTTTGGTGAAAGAATATTGCCGAGAGGAAAGCCAAAGGGAAGGAATTTTGCGATGTTTTTTTCTAAAAACATTAATTGCTCAAACTGTAATTTTTGTATCCATATTTTACTACATTTGGCTTTTCTTTATCTTGTGAAAAAATTTAACAAAATAAACACAGTTGTTCTCATTATCGAGGCGTTATAAAAAAGGTCCTTTAAAAGAGGCTCACCATAAACTAAAGATAACCTAAACTCAAAAAGTATCCGTGTTAATTGCGTACCAAGCCGACGTGCATTCGGCACTTTGAACGTGCGATGCACAGTTAATTCGTTTTCCGCGGCAGCGAAAGGAGCCGAACAATAGCCGCGCACGAACCAAATGGAACGCCATAACTCGAAGCACGTCGGGCGCGGCGAAAAAATGAATGTCCGACCAGTCTTTTGTGCGGGCGTAACAAGTTGAATGTATTCATCGATTCTCGCTTGAGCCCGAGAAATTCTCTTTAATCTTGCGCGAACAAAATCGAAAGCAAACGGCGGAGGAATGGTCGCGAAATAAAAGTCGTCGTCGCGATTCGCAATCGGCTCCGTTCAGCCGTAAAAAAGTCATACCGTGCGATCGTCGAATCCTTTCGAAAACGAATGTCGCATGTTGGCGCGGAAATGAATTAGCGCCGTCGCTCGGTCGGTTGCAAAAACAGATAATTCATCATGCGCGACTGGCCGCGAAAAATCCAAGTCGAAGGGCCGAACCGCTCGCGAAAACAAGTGTAATTTATACGTTATTTTTGTAATTGTTCGCCGCGAGCCGAACTACCGCGCTTCCTGTTTATTCGCCGACAAGCATTCGCGCTTCGAACCCGCCGTTCTTCCGCTTAAATTCCGCGGCAAATTGTTTGTTAGTTTGTCCCGTTGTCGTTCTATTTTTCCTCTTCCGCGTACGCTTCATTTCTTTTTCTAACCCTTTCTCTCTTTTTGACCGTTTTCTTGTTCGCATCGAAAACACGATGCAAAAACATTGAAATTGTAATTGCAAAAAGTTTATTGAATGGAAATTGAAAAATATAACAAAGGGGAAAAACCTTTACATACACTGAGAAAAATGAAATATTGACGTTAAGAGAAAGTCATCCTGAATAGTATATACAAAAATATGCAATGTAAAAAGAAGTGTTTTTGAAAAAATTATCATCATGCTATCATGTTAAATTATCATCATGTTCAATCAAATTATTCTTACACGCAAAAAAGTGTATAATGTGCACAACCAGAACTCCAGTCGCATTCATGATAATCGTGGTGAATCTGACAATATTATTGTCGATTTGACCTTATTTCTGGTTTTGCGTATTAACGTTTTTTTCTGTATAATTTACTTAAGTCTTTTCATTGGCATTATATTGATCAGTGGTAATGTCTTAAAGTTTATTTATCTTGACAAATAAGAACAATGTTTATCCAAATACAGACTTTTCTGTTTACTTTGCAATATACAATAAAAATTTTTTTTAAAAAAATAATATCGTGTTCTGATGCGTCTTTTTCATGTTTTTCCCCGCAAATTTCAGAACTCAACAACAACCTCCGGAAGTAACGATGGTCTGACGAAACAGCAGCTTGAGCTCATTCAACAAATAATGCAGCAGACGCAGCAACAACAGTCACAATCGTCTACACCGCAGCAACAGCAGCAACAACAACACACGAGCAATGTATCAAGCATCAACAGTCCAGTACAAAAGACGTCGAAACCATCCGGCAAGGCTGCGGTAACGTCCAGCACTGTTTCAAGTTCAGAAAATGTCAACAACAACGCGAGATCGAGCCCGAAACCAAAGGTCTGGAACCACTCACAGGTGAGTTTCACTTTTTATTATCATTTATAGTGACTTTAGTCAGACCACGATGAAAAACGATTTCCGATCTTAGTTGCCTTCATAACACGACTTTGTGCTATTAATATGTGTCTTCATCGGTCAACATTCATGTGGAAAAGGACTATGGTTTCAATTATTGAAACCTAATAAAGAGATTTGTATAAATCGCAATGCCAAATCACAAATAATATTCATGAAATATAAATCATATATCATTATTTTTTTTTTTTTTTTACTAAATTTCAATTTTTTGATTCAAATTATTTATATTGTATCAAGTTTAATTTGAATACGCTCGTTTTTTATATTATAAAATTAATATCAATGTTAAAAGAAAGTTAATATTTTGATGATGAATTTTTATAACGTTTCAAAAAAATATTTACTTATTATAAATGTATTCATTATATGTGTATTCATTTATCTATAATTTATCATACTAATTTAATCCGAATTTCTCTTTCTATTTTACAAACATTCGACAGTACAAGATAATGTGATTAATTTCAGAGTAAAGCAAACTGCAAGCGTATTTGGCAGAGCAAATATATATTTCTTCATTTGACTACAAAGTGGAGATAAACAGATTAATATACATTTCCCACGGATTTCCTCTCATCGTACACTTTATGTACATTAGAACCGAGTTTTCATTAAATCCTCAATATTGAAATATAATTAACATTTTTGTAATACCCTGTCATACAATGTCATCGATCGTCATCCTTTTTTCCGCCATAATTTCTTTTTCACAAACACGAACAATGTATCCGCTCGCCCATTTTCCACCTGTTTTTTTTTTTTTTTTCCATCGACCAATCGAATTTCCGATGGCGTTTTTCCAGCGCAAATGCAACGTTTAGAAAGAACTACCAAATATCGCCGATTCAATTATTCAATCGCATATTTATTAATACGAGGAAATCGATGAATTCATCTCGCAACGAAATATTGATGTGCATTAACGAGCAACGTGTTTCGGACATTAATTATGCACGAAGCTTCAATTACTGCAACAGGTCAAACATATTCGGCTGATGTAAAACATATTTTATTCAAATGGCCTTTTTAACTCGCCTCCGCGATTCACCCCGACGGCTACAAATAGAATTTTTTATGACAAAATAGCCGGATGGTTTTGGTGCTTCAAATCATTCACATTACAATGTGCAGGAAATTATAGTTCTTTTTTATTATTATTATTATCATTATTATTATTATTATTATTATTATTATTATTATTATTATTATTATTATTATTATTATTATTATTATTATTATTATTTACAACGCCGGTCCTGCAAATATTTTTCAAGAGTAATTTTTTCGCTGTTTTTCGACAAAAATTATAAAAGTCCACAAGCCATAACAAAATTACAATTGAAAATATGACAAGCAAGCTTGAAGCGTATTTATATACAGAAAAATAGAAATAAATTGGTTAAAGCTGAAATTATAAAAAATCGTCAAGTGAAACAAATCAACGACATGAATAGGTAATTTCAATAAATATTTTCAAATTACTATCACACTTATATCATCTATTTTATATTTTCATAAAGTAAAAGTACAAAATATATATTTTTTTATTAATTTCTTTTTCTTAAATGCAAATGTACTAACGTCATAAGTTTTTTTTCCAGTGAATAAAAAAGCCTATAAGCCTACTCTTTAACATCAATTTAATTGTAAATATAAAAAACTTTAAGAATCACGTTAGCTGTATTTAATTAAATCATTGTTGTATTTAATTTCGCTTGAAATTTATTTGTAAAATTGCCTCAGTGACCTTTCATACGTACCCTACTGTTAAAAGAAAAGAAAAATATTAAAGAAGAAAAAATCCGTAGTAGGAAACAAAAAGATAGAAAAAAATCAATTGGAATCGAGATCGCGTTCGTGATTCCCCGGCTACCAGGGAATGTAAAAGGCTAATAAGTAAAGTTGGGCGAGCAGCAGCACCGGAGTTATTAAATCTTCATCGAGCAGGAACGCGCGGCTCAAAGAGAGCGTCCTTCGTTTGGTGTCTTCCGCGACGAGACGTACCTGCGATCGCCTCTATTTGATTAAGAATCTCTTAGGAGCCTGGGCGAAATAGAACGCGAGAAAAAGAACGCGGGCGAGGAAAAAAGGCCAGGGTGAGAGGGCGGGGACGCGAGCGAAGATTAAAGGAACGGCGCGCACGGGGGCGAACTTAATAGCTGCCACTTGGCGAAGCGACGAATTTCCCGAGCGCCATTTAATTGGCCCACATTTTTGCGCCGCTGCGACGATATTCCGGGGGAGTAACGACGGTTCCTCTTCTTGCCGGGGCCATAACTTCTTCGGATCCAATTAGACGTCGCGGATTGATCGAAAGTTCTGATCGGCGGTGCGTCGGCGAAAACGTTGCCTTCCCGCGCGCGAACGCGATGCATTATTTAGCGACGTTCTTTGTGCCACGCAGATACGTAAATAAGATAGCATCGAGTGTATTCTACACGCGAGATAAATATTTATGAGCGACGTCTTCGTCGAAAGGCCTTATTCCGCTCGTTTTCACCAGCCCGGATTTTATAATTTCGGCTACACGAGATTGTTGATGTTATAGTATCACGATGTATTGACTTGTTATTGAGAAGGAAGGAGAGAAGATACTTATGTAAGAAAATATTGATATTAATACATTATAATATATATGAAATGAACAATGAAATTAAATCTTTTCAAATTGAAAAGAAATATTACAATTGTCATCAAACTTTAAAATACGGAAAAATAAAACTATTTTTACCAATATTGATGTGAACAATAATTGAAAATGAATCTTAAAAGTTTTTTGAAAACAAAGGTTTTCGAATAAAGTGTACTCTGATGAGAGAGGGAAATAAACAATGATAAGATGAATCGTAATACGCGTTATAAAAGTAGAAAAAATTAACGTTAGTTTAAATTGAAGGATTATATTAAATGGAGCTTATATTGGGAAAGCTTTCTAATGGAAATAATCTTATTAATTAATATCCAGTCGGTCATGAACATATTACTAGTCATACAAAATGCAGGAATTTGAAATCATAGGGAAAATGTTGCATTAATATTAAATCAAATCTATGTTTAAAATGCCTTGTTCAAATCTATTTAATATATTGCGTCTCTAAAATGGTTGTAGGTCAGAAATGTATAAAGGCAAAAAAAATTTATGATGATAAGAGTAGCCCAAAATCGCACAAGGAAACCGCACAATAAGTCATCATATATATTTTAGATAACACTTTTATTACAATGTTATTGTAAACATTTTCGAAAAAAAATAGTTTGACAAAGTAATAATCAAGTACAGTTAATTGAACTACTTTAAATTATAAAAATTCAATCAATATACAACTCATATTTGTAGTTGTTGCACTGCAATGGAACATTCACTGTAATTAAAAAACTGGTTTTGATTGGCTACTAATGAACTGTCCTATTTTCTCTAATGTTAGTAGCTTTAGTCATAACACCAAAATATCAATTTAATACATAAATTTTTTCCTTTCTTCCTTTTTTTGTCTGAAAAAAAGTCAAATTCAATTCAGTTGAATTTCTCATTTCAAGTTTACAACTTTAGTTGATCTAATCTTTAAACACAATATATATATATACACACTGACGAAATTCTAAAAACTTAAGGTAACAAAATGTATTAGAATGTATTAGTTGATAACAATATCGTAAGCGAAATATTATATAAAATTTTCATTTAATATTGTGACAAAAAAAAATCTTCAATACGTCAATGTCATTTGTGATAGGTGGTCTTAAAGTAACAAACTTGTCCGTCACATTGTAGCGTTCAAATCTCTAATCAAACGAATATTCCGTCATAAATAAATTTAACAAAAACGATCGGTCGTAAAATATTCAATAAATTAAACAAAAGCACTATTCAATAAAAACTGTTCGATGTTCAACTTGACCTAGTTTTGGCGAATCGTCAACTAATTTGTAAATAACTCGTAACCCAAATCTATAATTTCTTATCTCCATGTACACCACCGCTTAAAGAAACCCGAAATTTCGCCACAAGAACGGCGATCGAAGAAACGCTGGGTCAAGAACCCGAAAGGTCGAACGCGAGAAGTTCGCTTCGAATCTCCCGGAGCGTCCGGCGCGGAAATTCCGAAAATCTTGTTGCGGGCATGAGAATGCCGAGAGTTCTCGTGCAGCCAAGTGTGAGCCGAGGGGCGAAAGAGCCCGGAACGAGTCGGTGGAAAAAGGCCGGGTCGAATCGAGTGTGTCACTCGATAGCCGGCATTTCGGTCGTTTCTTATCGGAGCTTCGGACGGCTACGGCGAAATTCCGAGCTTGCCGGCCGCAAACGACGTCACGCCAGGACCCGGTGCGGCATTAATTAAACGTCGCGGGTATGCGCCGCTTCTCACCGCGGTAGCTTTAATCAGCTTTGTACTCCGTTTTACATTCCCGCCATTCCAGCCTTAGGTTCCCGTCAGACGATCCGGTCCTTCGCACTTTCCTCGCCGACCGCTCGCCTCGCAGACACGCTCGCCTCGCAGACACGCCCGCCTCGCGCATCTTCCGGACGAAACTTCGTTGCATTAATGGCATAATAACAACCGCGGGGCGTTAAACAACTCGTGTTCCGTGACGCCTAAACGGAATAAGAGGCCGCGAGTGTGCGAGGAAAAAAAAATCGATATTCTCCTCTTCTCGCCCCCATCAACCCCCCCCCCCCCCCACCGCCCCTCCTGCTCATCCCCCGACCAGAAACTAGGGGAGGGCACGGCATTAATATGTATGAGATTTAACGTCGGTATGTGCGCGGGCACAAAAAACACGTTCCGGGGAATTGATGCGACCTCTCGATACCCCGCGCACTTAATGTAATCATTGTGTTTTTAGCCGGAGTTGAAGTGCGCGCCAAATGCGAGGCTGATTGTTTTAAGCGCGCCGTTCGAGTGCGCCGCTTACGGCAGGCAAATTATCAATGACTTTATGCCGATAATTAGGCAAGTTTGAAATAGTAATCAGCAGTTACATTTCAGTGATCGCTGATTTTAAATTTTCCATTTTCTTTGCTTTTTTTTAATATAAAAAGTTATCAATGATAAGTTGAATTATTGCTCGAAAAAAGTTGCTCATGAAAAAAGAATTTTTCGTTTGTGAATTCTCGCCGCATTTATTTTAAATACAGATTTTTCATTTATATCTCACTTTTGACAATATGAAAACTAATTTGGTAATTAATCGTCACAATGATTATGATGACAGTTTTCTGATTACAACAATGAGATTTGTATTTCAACGATCTCGTAAACAAACAAAAGTCTGACAATTGATTATGGATGTCGAATTACTGCAGTAAGCATTTTTTAACGTAGGTAATGCACATAATTAATAACTGCCTAACATGAAATGTTATATTGAATCATAATATGTAACCGGTAAATACATTTAGCATCATTAAAATTAGTTTCTCTGTAATTAATATGAACAGAATTAATTTGATCAGAATCATTATTTAAGGCCGGAATATTAATATGCGAAAGGTAATGCCGCACTTTGGAGGTTGTATTAACTTTCTGGTTAAATTTATCCCATCCGTGAAACAATATATTCCTTTGTAAATATTGTATCAGGAAAAACTTGATAGAGTGTAGGCAACCGAATATTGAGTGTTGTAAAGTTCATCACGTTGTTATTGTGAGTTATTTTTCATTTCGCTTTTATTTAACCAAGTTCATTCGCGTGAATGCGAACCCTTGGCGTATTCCGTTTGCAAAGGACCTTTGTGACAAGATTTTACCATGTTCTAATAACGTTTACAGTCGGAAAAGCAAAATAAATTATTTAAATAATAATTTGAAAAACAATTAAGCAACATTACCTGAAAGTTCATAAAAGTTTTTTGGTTGAACACCATGTAAAGACGATTTCCTTTGACCTCCGCAGGTCCAAGCACAACTTTTAATAATAAACAGCGTCATTATAATTATTATTATTTTTATTAATATTATTTAGATCATACTTTATAGAAGATAAAACTTATTTATAGACTGCTATATACATATTACTACGACGTAATCTTTCTTGAAATCCAGCTTAAAATACGTTCTGTTAGCATCATAAACATGTTTTATAACATTATTATTTTTTTATGTTGGAGTAAGCTTGACATTTTTCTTAGAAAATACAATAATATAAATGCAAAATCTCTTGTAAACCATCAGTCGGTACATCGCGTTGCGACAACTCAAATCGATCCATTTTCTTTTCCTTCTTATTTCAATTCAATCATTATAATAATTCTGCTTCTATTATCACTTTTGTTTTATGAACAAAATAATTCTATTTAAGAAAATAAGTTAAGATGAATTGACACATTCTTTTTCCTCTTCTTATTCACGAATGTAATGTCAGTGAACAAAAACTCGTTTCTCTTAAACAATGAACAATGTTCTTCAGCACCTAAATGCATTTCTTTACATAAGGTCAGGTATTTAAATTAATTCATCTTAAAATTTGAATATCACTTGTTAAAAATTGCAAAATTTGCATTACATTAAAATTAGTTTTACTCTAAAACAAACAATTTATGAAACATCAATAATTGAAATTCAACGTGAACGAAACAAAACTTTATCATTTTGAACGAGTATAATGTTACAAATAACATAATTTCAAAATGTGTAAACAAAACATTTTGTTGATTTTGTTTTAATTAAATAAACAAATGTTTTTTTAATTTCTCTGATATATAAGACAGAATTGATAAATAATGTATTTTCTTATAAATGGATTTTCTTATAAAACGGGTTCTCTTATTAAAATGAATGTTATTCATGTATATTTGCAAAAATAATATTTTTAAAGTAAGAATATTAATTCTCTAATAAAATGCTATCAGCGAAAGGTTAATATTGAAATTACGTTATTATAAAATTATTAACAAATTAGTGAATAATAACAAGTTAATAAAAAATTGATAATACAAGATTGTTTTATCCATATAAAAAGACTTATAATTCATTCTTTTATATTTTACTTTATAATAATCTTTATTTAATTTTAGAAAAAAATATTCAGATCATAAATTCATTTTTCAAATGTTGGACTGCAATATTCTTGAACTACAATAACGCTTAATATAAAAATGTCTGAGAATGTTCTACGTTAAATATACCGGAGCAATTTGAAATTTATAACGAAACTTTTTATTATAGTTACATAACTGTATCGATCGCTGCATAAAATTACGAATGTATTCACTTTAACATTAATTTCAAATATTCATCATGACAACTTTTTATTGCATTGCAGAAAAATTTACATTAATTAGCAAAACATTTGCTTCATAAAATAAAAATGTATTTTGTCATTTCAATTAATTTTAACAAAAATTTGACATTGCAAAAAAAAAAAATAAATGAATAAAATTTGAAGTCGAACAAACATTTCTTTAAATGGACTGGAAAAAGTTTGAATCAATGTTGATGGAATACTGCATAAATTACAAAACGTTGACTATTTCAGCGCAATCAAAAATAGTTCCTTTCAACGAAGAGCTATCTCAAAACGTTTTACAGTAACAAAAACATGGCAAAATTCCAATGAGAATTAAACATTGCCACGAGCGCCACAAACGATAACTGTTCTCTAACTCGGACCAGTGAATGGACTACAAAGTGGCGTCAGTGTTATCTTCCTCCGGAAGAGAAAACGCGTTTAATGACGGCTCGGAACGGTGGCCCCGCGGGCAAAGGGGTTGAGCAAGGTGGTGGTGCGCGTCACGGCAAACGAGAAACCGGGCCGGTTGTTCGCAGGGGTCCAAAACAGGTCCCGACACTGCGACCTCGCGCACAACGTATCTTCTCACAGTAAAGCCGTCAAACCACCGGCGGCGTTGCACCCTTCCGTGGACCACTGACCCGACCCCCTACGAGGGGCCCCCCGGGCCCGCAGACCGGGACCCCCAGCGAATAAAGCAACTCTTTGAAGCGGCCAATCGGGCGCCGCGTCACCCGGAATTTCCGGGATCGAAATTAAGACTCGCGACCAATGGTCGCGCACTTTCCCACACGCGGTCCAACTTTTCGGACGATTCTTCCTCCATCTTCGTTTTCCATCCTTCCGTCTCTTACCATTTTGCGTCTTCTTCCTTCCTTTCTGTCCCTTTTTTTATCTCGTTTTATTTTTTTTTTTTCAATTTTCATTCTTCGCCCGTCTTCTAAGTGAATTTGCCTTTCTCTCATCAAAAGCCCTGAATGCGGAACCGAAGGCAGCTGTTAACCACGATCGCGATCTTTTGTCTGCAATCCTCTTGCCCCTTTCGCTCGCAACCGGCATAAACAAAGTTCGGACTTTGTTTATGCCTATGGTACGTTGGTTCCTTTCGACGGCGACCTTCAAAGGGCTAAAGCGCTTCCTGACTCGTCGCAATTGAAATCGCGAGAACACCCGTTCTAGGTCACGGAGACCGTTATCAATTTTTCGTTGCGTCCGTGTTTGTAGACGTGCTACTAAAAACCGACATTTGAATTTGAATAATCGCGATGACCATTCTTTGATGGATTCAGTGTATAGAGAACTGTGAGTATAAACTGTCTCTTAATTGTAGGCAATTTTTGTATATCAAGTAGAATAAGACGGATTTAAAGACAGTTTTGTTGAAATTTCATACATATTTTTATATAATTATCATTTCAGTATACTTATTTGTCATGAATACAACAGAAATTTTTTTTTATTGAAATTATATAAACAATTTAAAAAAAGAAGAGTTTTGGTATATTTAAACAAAATTACTCATACATTCAAGAAACAAAAAATGATTGCGTTGTTCAATTTTAAAATACATTTACAAAGCCGTAACAGATTAAATTAAAAATGTTAAATAAAAAGTGAAAAAATACTTGGAACACGCAAGCCAGTACTTGTCTGATGAAACAAGCTATGTAATCCGGAGTCAAATTTTACATAATCCCAATCTGATTATTCGCAGTTAGCATGTAAACGTTCACACACTCGGCAGGCACTTTTGAAAGCAATTCATTAAAGAAATTAATCATTCAGTATTTCATTTGCCCGCGCCTTAAGACCCCATCGACTTGGAGGGCCGCGAGTATTTTCCTTCGCTGGGCTATAGTTAATGTATGAAAATAAATTTCGCATTTTACAATTATGCGCTGCACGCTCATCCGATATTAAATCAAGAAGCCCGGTAAAACATGTTAACAAAATTATATTACTTCTATGAGTAACGAAATTACAGTCCGCCGAAACAACTTGATTAATTAGAACTTCACAAGATAATAAACAACATATTTACAAAGATGAAGTGCGCCGCGGCATAACAATTACTATCAATCAACGTAGCAGTAATGTGCCAAAATGCTTCGATCACTCGTCCATTATTCCGGTGAAAAGTTTTTCTACAAATATTGTTAATTGAATTGAAAGGTCGAAGTTTAAATAGACATGATTTCGAAACTTTAATAGATGTGGCAAAAAAGATTCATATTGTATTTTAAACTGAACTGACGCAGATAATACGTGAAAAGTAAATTTAAAAAAATGAAAAATGTTGAATGAATAATATAGGAATAATATAGTCATACTTCTGTGCTAAGATAAACTTCATGCAACCTTTCGGTATAGTGTTTAAATAAGGAAATAGTCTTCTAATACTTTGATAGCATAATCCACGCATTGTCATGTAATTTTAACTGATATCTTGTCGCGAAACTTCATTGGAAACGCGAATAATTGGGAAATATTTAGCCGTCGGGCGCGGGCTCGTCGTCGCGAAGCACAAAGTCGGCTGTCATATCGCGTTTTACAGCCCGTTGCGATGCGTGTCCGCGTGAGCATCAAACATGCAAAATATGCCTCGATCCGACGCGCTCGTACTCGCCGCTTTTGCGCCGCGCCGTGCAATTTTCATTCGGCCCGGCAAAGGTATTACCGGCACGTCCGTAAGGGCGAAAAATATCGCCGCGCGCTTGTAATAATAATAAACTTGGCCGGTCAAAAATTGGCTAATACATCGTCGGCATGGAAACCACCGAGCGCTTTTTATTCGATTGCGGCCAACGGGCTTCGTTGCGCGAGAATTATTCAATCGCTCGCGTCCAATCGGCTGCCGACGTAACGCGAATCTTCGATTTTGCATTCTTTTTTGCTTTATTTTTCTATATACAAAAATTTTTCAGCATTTTTCTATCAACTTAGAAGAAATATATTTGCGAAAAATGTAAATTAATATTTCTGTTACCATTTTTTCAACTACTCACTCAGAGTTGTATCACTGAATTGAATCTCATATTTCTGTTTTATTTTTTATACATTTGAAATACTGCTGAAACTATTAATTTAATAATTTTTTTCTTATTATACTGTTGCAAAAATAGTTGAGGGTATTGCTATTTTTCCTAATTAGATTTGATTTTATTATTCGAAGCTTCAAACAAACTGTATATTAACAATTGCAAACAATGATTCATTTAAATTTAAAAAATATTTTATTTCGGTTCAAATCAATTTTTATCTATTATAAACTCACGCCAAACTAATGCCAGCCTTGGTTTTCCTCACGAAAAAAAACTTAATTTCGATAATTAGGTAAACATTTTACAAAATCAGTAAAAAATGTCCGTTAACATTCGATTTCTTCATTTTTACGCTTTTCTTATAATAAACAAACTCCACTTAAAATACAAATAATTTAAATTGAAATGAAATAAACAAAATTCCTTTAAGAGAACACTAGTATTCAATTTTCAATGTTACCTCTTTGAAAAATCTTTGATGATCTATTCCATTCTCACGTCACACGACTAGCGATCAATTACGAAAAATTCGGCGTATCAATTTTTTGAAATAATAAATCGCAAGTCGAGACGCAGCAAAACAGTCGAAAAAATTGAATTTCGCAATCACAGAGAATTAATATAAGAATCTATCCCGATCTACGCGCAACCCGGCAGCATAAATCATCGATTCCGAAGCCCTTTGCTTGCGTGGTTATCACTCGGCAACTTTATCTCGCGCACTTCGCCGCTGCGACGTTCATAAAACACCGCGCGCCGCCATTAAACGCGCCCACGATATTTTTGAATATTGAACAAATCAATTCCAAATCATTTATCTGTGCACGGGCCATTACATGGATTCAAGACATTAGGTACGAGGCACGGCAACGCCGGCTCGAATCATTGTTCAAATGGAAAACCAATAATCCGGCTAATCACGCCCGAGCATTCCCTTTTTCCTTTCCCGGAATACGCGCGTGATCGCGAATAATGGTGAATTCACGCTTTTTTTCTACCTTTTCACGGCATTTTTCACTTCTTCTTTTGTGTTTCTGCCACTTTTAAACTCAAAACTAAGTTAAAAATACGAAGTATTCATGAAAATTAAAAGGGTTATCATCTATTAAATTATATTTTTTTTCTATACAAATTATTGATTAAGTCAAAAGTATCATTGTATCATTCGTTTTGTAATGTAAAATAAAAAAACCTGTGATTGATGATATTATATTTTTGTAAATGAAAATGAAATGAAAATTTGCCTCAAATGTTAGTACGCAAACGAAAATGAAGGAAAAGTTGTCTCGCGTAACGTTCCGCTGATGCGGCCGTAAATTTCGCGGTTATCATTGCGCGGACCAATGGAATTGGACAATATCGTTTGAAAAGCCCGCGTGCACGGAACCCGATGAGAGCAGGGGTGGCGGAAAATGGCAAAGGGAGCGCGAGCGGAGTCGGAGATTCATATATTTATTCAAAGCGGGATTAACAGGAGATTGGTCAGATAAAAAACGCCGGTACGCGAATAAAGGTCCGATAAATCCGCCCCGCTGTAACAGCTCGCTTTATGAACTCGTTATAACGGCTGTGTTTTGCAATCAAAACAGTGCTGGCTTCGATAGCGTCGAATCTCCGCCGCCGTGGAGAAAAGCCTTGCTCAAAGCTGAGCTGACCGATTCGTTAACTTACCCCCCCCCCCTCTCCCCAACCCTCTTTCTGCCCTCACCCCCTTTCGTACGGTTTTTAACCCTTTAATTACGAAGTCCAGAAAGAAATGTAAATTGAAACGAAAGCCGCGTCCTTTATGTCATTTAGCATTTTGCCGAACGAAATTCGCCGTACGAATTCGCAAATTTGCTGTATTCCGTTTTCCGCCATTTTCTGCGAAATTATTTGTTAATGGTAAAGTCGGTTAATTGGAACAGAAACGGAAAGACGCGGAACGAAATTTGGTGTAATTGATATTCAAAGTCGGGTAATGTTGGCCGTAATTGTAAAATTAATGCGAAATTGACGATCCTTTGCGTTACTATGAAATTCGGTATTTTCCGTCGATGTTTGCATATTATCTGATTTGCCTTTTTGGAATCTCAAAAACAGTCTCGTTCGATAATACGATACAAGGGGATGCGCCCGCAAAGATATACAAGGAATATAGAACACTGAACGACCTCGCCTGTGATGTGCACGTTCGATAGGGATTGAGAGCAAAGTATACAGAAGATGATAATTGCTTCACTGATGCTATCTCGTCAAATATAAATACCTAAATCGACACGAAATTGTAAGGCAAATGAATTATTCAAGTTTAATAATGTGTTAATTTATCGATGCGCTCCCGTGTATTACATTTTGTTTAATTTTCATTGATATCGATATTTAGATAACTGTACGCGAAGAAAGAAAAATTTAGTAAAAGTTAATTAAAACAATCCAGCTTCAATGTAACTGTGATGATAATAATAATAATACATGTCTTAACATTTGTTTAAAAGAATAACAATGTCACCAACAGATTCAAGTAAAATCAAATGACTTCGTCCATTCCTCAGAAAAAAGTTGCATTCTTTTTTAATTTGTTTATACTAATTACTCTCTCAGTGTACATTTTGTAATAAAACACTTTCATTGAATAATTCAAAGCTTCGAAACAATCCCCGTTCGAAGTATCAACGAATTATGATTTACTGAAAAGAAAAATTTTAAAAAACAGAATGCTTCAAAGAAATAAACTGTCTCGTTAAATCCGTTAATGAACAGTTACATTACGCCTGCGGAAATTAAGCGTCTTGTAAATCTATTTAAGCAAAAAATTTTCTCTTTCCACTGTACGCAAATCTGCGACGCATCATTTATTGCTCATCACGAAATTCTAATTATGACGCGAAAATATTTTTCGTCCTTAATATTAATCAGCTATTCAGTTTTTCATTTAAAAAATGTCAGCATTACTAAGAAACGCGTTAATTTAAATTTGTATATTACCTCGTAAATGACAAGCCGCATTTTATAAAGTTAATTAACATTTCCGTCCTCACAGTTTCTTTTTAGTGCAAATTTTGTGAATTGCAAATTCATTTATTTGCAAATGTATTTATTTTCAAATTCATTTGAAAACGTATTTATTTGCAATCTTATTTATTTGCGATTCTCAGTAGATTTAAATCTTAAGCAAAAGTGATTCTGCCCTAGTCCCTTCACCCTTCACCCTTCTGGCATCTCCCCAAGAAAAATTAAATGGCCAACCGGTTCGGCTTAAAAGGACAGTTAAAAGCCATCTACGAGATCGACGGAGTGGGGACGCGATGGACCACCGCGGACTGGGATAGGTTTTCAAAAAATTTTTAGTCACCGATTTCCCGTCATCTTGTGCAATACGGTGTTGTCGAAGTGCGAAATAATCGAGTGCGTGATATCTGTGACAGTGAGAGCAATATGTGAAGTCATTTCCGAGCAAGAAATATCAGTCACACGACGACGCACGTTTCAACTGTTTTTCACACTTTTATTTTTTTTTGTTTTTTTTTTTGTTTTTTGCATATATGTTTTTGTTCATAAAAATTTTTATAACAGCTTTAAATTTACATTAGTTGCTGTAAAGTTCGCCATAAATAATATAAATTGTATAATGCCGTGATCAAATTTATTATGCCAAATAGAATTTGAAGAAAAATTAATTAACCAAAATTGGGACAGTTTCGCATTTGTCAATAAATTATTCATGAATATCAAAAAAATTATTTTGCCCGAGCATATTGGATTATGAGAATTTAAAAGGAAATATCGAATCAAAGTTACATTAACTTTTTTATGGCTACATGTATATATTAATCGCGTATCCTTATGTAAATTTTTCATCGCCTTGAAAAGTCATGGAACGTATGTGGTAAAGCAATTTTTCCCGCGCGTGAGCAAGAAATAAACGAAAGCATGTTTTTAGCTTTATTCGGAAAATAGAATTTTTTTATGCAACGTTTTATTATGTATTGTAGTAAATTCGATAACGACGTAACATTGAAAAAAAAAAAAAAAAAACGACAAACAAAATTTTAATAACATATTTTAAACAATTTCATGTAAATGCAAGTTATTTTAAAAAATACATTCGCTCGTCGATGTGTAAGAACGCGTTACATGATATTAGAAAATTTATAATGCAAATCCAAAAGTAAGATCAGATTTGATTGAATTGTTCAATTTGAATCGTATGAAGATACTCGCGTTATCGTACAAGCAAATTTAACGATATTAATTAAATAAATCAGATAATCGGTAATTATTTAGCTGTTTAATGCATCGAATGAATAGATGATGAATAAACATACCCGTTGAACTTTCAATCCAATTTCTAAATGTAATGAAAAAATTACAACTCATTCAATTTGTTCGGCTGAATCAAATCACCGTGAAAAAAGTTTTTGGGGTAGTTTTTGTACAAAAATTAAAAATTATACATTTTGTAAATCTGGTCAATAGAATTGTATGCAATTCTAATACAAATTTATTTCAAATCTGGAATAAATGTGTATGTGTTTTTACATTTGTTGATAACTGCAAAACGTAATTCTATCAAATCAATTAAAAACCTAACCATCTATTTACTATAACAATGACTTTATTCAACATTTCACTTACAAATTTGAAAACTAATATTCAATAATTTAACCAAAATATTCCAACTCTCTAACGAAACTTTTTTCACGCAAAAAGTTGCGAAATTGAAATATAAGATATTCAATTTCCCGCGCCGATCGATCAGACTTTTCTTTCACTATTTGTCGACGGAAATCTCCTCCCCTGACATTGCGTAACAACGTTTAGGCCATAACTAAAATTAGCGCCATAAAATCGCGACAACAGTCGGTGGTCACAATGTATATACCTGGGGAGGGAAAAAAGCAGCAATTACGCATTTAAGAGCGATAGCGGTGGTAAAGAGGGGAGACAAGCGGGAGGAAAAATGCGAGGCTCGGTGCCGAGCAACCAATCGCATCTTTCAAGCGAGATATCGCTCGACGCGGAACAACGCTCGTCGCGCTCAAAATTGAACGAAACGCAATATCACTAATTTCTGAAGCGTGAATGCAATCTAGCGACTGTAATATCGGCGTTGGTTTTAATACAGTCGCCAAATAATCAAGGCACATTATTTCGTTGATCGAGCCGACCGTGTTCGTTACGACAGCGAATCCCGTTACGCAATTAGTCCCTCCGACTTCTTTTTTCATCAAATTACCGACAAATTGTTATCTCTTACTGTAAAAACAAATTATGATAAAAAATTATTAACAAAGCAATGAAAATTCATTCTCATTACAACCGTTAGTTGCAATACATATTTTAAATATTGAAGGATACACTCGTTTTTATAATGCAATTCAATGTATATTCTTGTATCTCTATTCAAAAATTATAACCAGAGTTGCCGGAACTAACCGTCATTAAAACTGTCATTTCGAAAAAGTCGGCATTCTTCGGCAAAACCTTTATCCCTCCAAATGAACTCTGCTGATTATTTTCCCTCCCATCGAAAGTCGGCGCTCGTTTTTCTCGCGCTTTGGCAAAAACCGCGGCGTCGGCTCTAATCACTGTCGAGCGTGGTTGATATAATTGCTCGGAAATGAAAGGGCGTGTTTCTTTGCAGCATTTTTTTCCGCCGGGCCGATAAAGGTTGGAAAAAGTGGCCAGCGTTAATTCGTCGGCATGTTACTGTGAATAATGAGCCATTTGGACGATGTAAAAATGTTGCTCTGGCCGTTATTCCGAGGGCGCGCGATTGCGGGCTTAAAGAGATAAAATAGCGCGCCATGGCCGGCTACAATCAAGCGTGGTACCTGCAGCAGCACCAGCAGCACTACCATCAGTATCACCGCTATAACCATCACGCGCATCATCATGAAAATCAACACTGCCCGCAGTACCATTCGTCCGATTACCTCTATAGATTTTCACTGCAGGTAATTCTTTTTCGGCCGCGTGCGAAAATTCACGCACCACTTGCCGCCGACAAAGTGCAACGGCCGGGCAAAAAATTAATTGTAATCGCGATGGTGATCGCCGAGAGGGGCGATACGACGGAGGCCACGGAGAAGGGGGATGTTCGGCCAACGATCGGGCGATAAATAAGGGCCCGATTAGCATGAAGAGTTATGTGGTCGCGAGGGTGTAAGCGGATTTTCAATTTCGCATAATCTAAGAACGGGCTGAAGAATAATGGCCGGGCCATCGGCGGCCCTCGGACTCGTCGCACCAACACCCATCTTCGCTAATCCAATTTATAATGACGCCAATCCGACCTATGACTCGCTGTATAAGCGATATCGTGGGAAATTTATCGCCGCCGTTGCTTATCCGGTCCTTTGCACGATTCGACGTCGCGCGAATTAATCAAGCCGAGGGGATCGGTTTGTTGCTCGGCTGATATGCTGTCGTGTCATTGGCCCCTTGATAACAAGCGTCGAGTCATCTTCGGTTGCACTCAGAATACATGTATCCGCGTGTATTCGGAAATTCCGTTCAAAATCAACAAATTATTTTTACAACAAGTGCATTTCACATATTACGAAAATAATCCACTTGTTAGGGAATTAATTTTTTGGCGTTAAACGTGTTAATGATTTCATTAAGGTGAACAAATTACAAACAATTTACATTACTATAAAATATATAATTAATTATGTTAAATGTCCGCAAAAATATTATATTACGCTGACATTTTTTATTCAATTTATTAACGATAACCTTTTAGTAGTAGAAATCGAGCAGTCTGACTATTCTTACAGCCTTAAAATTTTAGTTTTAAATCAAAGTATACATTCTTGAATCATAATGTTTTTTGAAACATAAATCATATTCCAAACAATAAATATTTTGAAATAACTGTTCAAATCTTTTCAAATTTAAAAATTTCCAAATCAGGTTCGATCAAGTTATTAAATAACAATACCCAGAAAATACCTCTAACTTTGCACGATGAATCGCCTTACAGAAATATAATCTCTAAACACGAAATAACTAATCCATAACATATAACGTTCATCTAATCTCTGTGCAACCGCCAAAAAGGCCAAATATAAATTAATCACTAAATCTGCGAACGTTCGTTGAAATAATGCGAACGACGAATAATCCTATCAGTGATTCTACGCGAACAAATTGCACCGAAAACTGTAATATTAATTGGAAGCAAAAAGTATTCCATTAATACACACTCAAATAATAGCCATGGCATAATCGTTATTACAACTATTCATTAAAATTTAAACACGCAACCAGTGACATCTGATTATTACTACAATTATTACTACTTAATGCGATAAAGCGAATCACTTGAATTGTGCGTTTGATGCGCACGCGCACAATCCGAATGATAATTGATGGAAAATTATTCGGCGATCAAAATCGACTGCGGCAATAATAATGCCAAGCGATTAAAAAGTAGCGGCCGTTTATTTATCAGTCACTCGTAACAAGCGCTTTCATTTTTAATTACCAATCGTTCGTTCGGCCATCGGCTTCGATTTGCGCGTCACCCGCGACATTCACTGTCGATGATTACAACTTTCAAATTATCCGAAAAAAAAGGAGAAAAAAATTCAGCTCGTCCGACAAATTATCGCCACGTTTATTTACTCGTCGAAAATAAAATCCGATTGGTTTTGCGGCATCGGACCGTAAAGTCGGGAATAAAAAAAAAAAAAAAAAAAAAAAGCGCGTAATTTCAGGCGGGAATTTCTGGTGGCGCAGCGTGCATATAATTCCTAAGGTCAGCTCGGCAGAGTCATCTGTTTGCCAAAACTGCGCGGCAGCGGCGATGTAATTACTCAAGAGAGCCGGACTCGTAACGGCGAAGTGGCGCGAGGTTATTGTTCATAATCCTGGTGCCATGTGCACCGGAAATTTATGTGTTGACTGAGCCCCGAAATTCCCTTGAAAGGATGTAAACGCGATCGTATTGACAGCGTCATAAAAGGCCGCCCCGCGTTGACTTATAGTTCATTCGACATGGCAGCGCCTGTCGTAAACTGTTACTTACGACCGCGCTTCCACTTTTCCCGCCATTTTTTTCCGCGCGCCTTTCATCCTCCCCGTCTCTCGCGCGCTCTTCCATACTCTCCCCCTTTTTTTAGTCAATCCAGCATTTTTATCGTCGTCTTTTTCCGATATCAATTCGCAAAGTCGATGAGTCAGCAAATTTGAATCTAGAAAATTTTGAGTTGATTATACTCATTTAAAAAAATGACTTCGCTGGTGGAAACTGCGGCGAAAAAAGGTGGTAAAAGTGACAGTGAAATTAATTAATTTCACCACGACCGTTGTCAATTGTATTATATATATATATATTGTAATGAACTTACTACAAATAGATTACTTCAATCTATGCTAAAATTGAGATCTCAAAATAAAGTTGACAAAATGGTTGCTCAAACGCTCGCACCTCGCATCCCTTTTTTCATTTATTTTTTATCCTTTCCTTTTTTCTGGCCTCAAAATGCGAGAGCAAAATAATGGTTATTCCTAGAAATTGAATTTTATTTTATCGCCGACGGCTCCGAAACAATTAAAAAGCACAAGGAAGAGCGTGGAATTTGTCAAAAAGCGGAGAAGAAATAGACGGGATAATGAAGAGGGCTGAGGCGCCGCGCGTCCGCAGCTGTGCAATTAGTACAATTGTCAGACGGGAGACAGTTCCGGCACATTTCTCTTATCTAAGCCCGGAGCCCGAAGTCTGTGTTTCCTTGCCTGGTAATCAGTCAAGTGTAAATCCGAAACAGCGCGAGTTTGTTACGACCCCTGCTGCCTTTTCACCATCGCTGATAACCCGGCCCTTTTTTTATCCCTAGTTTCGTTCTCCTCGTTTTTAAATCCCCGCTTCACCCCGCCATTAATAAATTTCATCATAACGCATGCATATGTCAAACTTGGAGCGAAAATTACTTTTTTCTACCAACCACCCCCCACGCACTTGCGTTCTCGGCCGTGCCCCACCCCCGGCGCTTTTTGACGCCGCTTTTCGTAGCGCTTTATTTGATTAATTAAAAACATTTCCGTCTCGATCGTTGACGTAAACGCGCGCGCAACAATCCGGGACTTTAAAGGGGACGGCAAATTTGATGATCAACGACGAGTTTCCCTCGTCGTATTGCGAAGCAATACGTGACATATAACGATTCAACGGATCCGGTTTCCGTCTCGCTCGCTCCCCCGAGGCCCAGTTGCCATTGCCATTGTCTCCGCGTCCCGCCTTCCTCCCTATGATGAAACTAAAGCGACTTGCCAACGACTCAAAGACAATGCAATTATTCGCAATTACCGCGTCCGTGCGCCACTGCTAGAACTATCCTCGCCTTACCAACCCCTCAACCCCCCCCCCCCCCCCCCCCCACCCCCCTCCCCCCCCTCCCCCCCACCCCCTCCCCCCCCCCCCCCCCCCCCCCCTCACTCTCTCCCCCCCACCTCCCTCCCCCCCCCCCCCCTCTCTCTCCTCTCCCCCCCCCTGGTCTTCCGGTTCTCTTCCTATAAATCACATATTCCTCATACGCAGTCTACTCACCCACCTATTTCATTTATCTAAACTGCCGTTCGACCCCTCACCTGACCACATTTCTTTTCACAATCTACGATCTACCAGCTACTCTCAA
>JABFOV010000503.1:0-37271 GCA_022817685.1 Aradophagus sp. ZL-2020 | reverse complement strand
CCAAAAAAGTGAATATTGTACGACGGGTTGTTCACTCTTTTTGTAAAAAACACGACCACAATATAAAAACAGACAAAAAACGCGCGCAGACGTTTCTGAAAAATTTAGAAAGTAAAATAAAAATCCAAAATTGAAAAAAAAATTCCAACAATTTGCGTTTGCCACAAAAAGCAAACAAAAAACTAAAAAAAAATTTTTTTTTTGAAAAAAAAAAAAAAAAAAAAAAAAAAAAATAGTCCCAATGAACCCGGCTGAGAAGAAGCTACGGTTAATCGAATAAATAAACCAACTGGGTAGATCATTCGAATTTCAACTTCGTAACTTATTTCTTTCGTGTGTAAAAAATAACAAATTGATATAATCGGAATCGTATCATTTTAATATATTATTTCACGTTTAATTAAATCGAGACTTAGTTAGGAAATGAAAATTATAATACGTTGAATTATTCTCTCAATTTTCACGGAGTGAAGTTAACAATTTCATACTTATTTATATATATTATAATATATAATATAATATATATTATAATTATAAGTATATATTCATACTTATTAAAATTTTTTATAAAATATATGTACATAAATATAACGAACGATATACATATAATAGTAAATTTAACTTGCATAATATATTATAATATATATAGTAGTTTATTTTGTTACATTGACTCAGAAAACATTATTTTTCTCCCTAGGGATTGATTTCAAAGCCAAACACTTTTTCGACGGCTTAAAGCACCGAAACTTTCGCTCCCTAGAATTAAAAGGGAACTTTTTTTACGGTGCTTTCGCTTCACAATCTTCCCCTCGTCATTTCACATCGAAACGACGTTTGAACGGCCCGATTTCCACGTGGCTCTTTTTCTTAACGTATAAATCATTTTGCAAAGCATCGCGCGGCTTACTACGTTCTTGCGTCTTTCAGTTCTCGTTAAAAGCGCATTAGAAGCAACTGTGCCTGAGACCCGCGACTTCTGTAATTACCGTAAAAGTAACGATAAATATTTCGTTGATTATATTTTGCATCGGTACAACAACGCGGCGCTTTCTGGTGCGAATAAAAATAAGTCGAAATAAAGTCGATTCAATAAAATGGCGAACCGTCCGGTCAACTCGATTCGGAGACAATCAAATTTATTTGACAACCCCCCCCCCCCTTTTTTTTATTACGATATCGAGGAACTAATTGCAGGATTAAATCGAAGTCAACGAGTTGCTTTGCTGTTATTATCATTTTGTTTGACGCAACGAAATTAGGTTGTCGAGCTTTTTAATAAACCAAATATCGAATTTTCTTATTAAAAGGTAATTACATTACGGAACCAGCATTGCTGTTTGATGAAACGGAATATGTAGAATTTTCAGGTACACGATTCAAGGGAGACTTTTACGTTTGGTAAATTTGTTAATGAAATTTCGGACTCTGATCTGCACGTTTCCAAGCATAATTATCGTTGTCGGTGTAATATACCTAGAATACTTTCGGAACACGTGCATAAGGCGATTACGAGATGGTTTCTAGATGCAATTATAATGTGATACGTTCAACGAAAAAAAAATATATATATACATATCAACAGATGAAATATTCTCGCAAGTAATAACGATTTGCATTGAAAACATTGGCTTTCAGCTGGCAATTCCTGCCCGTTTGAAGAGTACTTTGCCACACTTGCGAACGAATCGCAATAATTAATATCAACTGAAATCGATCGAATCACATTCTGTAGAGGGAATTTATCTTTGTGCGGTCGAAGAAAGGAGCCTTAAAAGGGGCTCATTCTCATTTTTCAGAAACCGACGTATCCCGAAAGCTCTTCCATTTTATCTGAAAAAAGCGCCCCCTCCCTATGCACATATCCGGTTCGGTCTACGCCGAGCGTCGCGCTACGTTTTTGCGTGCAACACGGTATCGTTCTTGCACGTCATAAAACCTTTCATTTCTTTCATTTTCAGCCTTACAAATTGTTTACTTTTTACCTTCCATCGCGTGCTTTCGATCCGCGCATTGTAAACGTAAAATGTATAGATTTCATAAATTCCCACGTGATATTTATAAAAATTCGCATTTTTTGCGAATTACGTTATATAAAAATGCACCTTTTCAAAGTATTGTGTTACATTTATCCTTCGAAGCAAAAATAAAGTGACGCAATTCATGCCGAAATTTCGACATATTTTCTAAAAGGAATTTAAAGATCGCTGTTAAAATTACATTTTATATTCAAAATAATATATTTTGATATAATGATATTATTAGGAAAAAATATTCACCCTTTGACTGAGAGAAATTCTTTATATATGAAAAATTCATTGTCAACTGAAACGCAGTACAATACCTAATCAGAGTCAATTATTGCATGTAATTGTTTATCAAATAAATTTCAAAAATACATTCCTATCGGATTATTAAATCCAAACAGTATTAGATTTGTAAAAATCGTTGCGCGCTTCAAATTGTTACAGCATAACATTTTCAAGGAGTTTCGAATAACTGTGATAATGGTAATACTATTTCCGATTAATTACTGAAGCTCCAAAGTTAGGTAGTAAATTTGTCAAAGAATAAAAAGCTATTAATTCCGATTAATCTTCAAATTGAAACAAATTTTCGACACTGAAAAGAAAAAAATGTCAAATGTAAAATTGACATTCTTGATGTCATTGTATAATAAAATGTTTTTTTGAATTTTGCAATTTTCAAAAATTGTAATTTTTTCTTCAAAATTTTAATGTAGCAATGCAGTTTGCAAATAATTCACAAATTCACGCTACTAGTACAAACACCGGCAGTAAATTAGAAAAGAATCAAGTGGCAACGACAATAAATCGTCACTTTTTCCTATTTTCGCGTCTGACGTCTACATCATGTTACAACAACGAACTTACACCCGAAACGAGATTGGCCAATAGTTTGAATTGAAAAAACGTAAAAAGAGAAGAAAAAGAAAAAAAGGAAATCGATTCGATGAGCGAGGATTTTCTTCCTCTTTTTATTCCCGCCTCTTTTTGCCGCCCCCCCCCCCCTTCCCACAGAACCATTTTTCTCGAACGAACGACAAATGTCTCGTCGACTTTTTCCCTTCGTGCGACCAGCGTTGAAGTTAAAGTGCAAGACCGATCGTCTCGGTACCGAAATAATTCGCATACCACGATCTTGGCACAACGGCGCAGTCTAATGATGAGAAGAAAATGTATTTACGTAAAGTACAAGCATCGCGTATAAATACGTCGCGCGAATAACGTGAGATTCAATTAAAATAAATTGCCGAGCTTTTCGGGTATAAAGTACCGAGCGATTAAACGACCCGTGAAATCTCCATTGAAAAATTATTATTTGATCAAGTGAATTCAATGGTTCAATGGTTTCGCGCAGACGGACAAAAATTTTGAATCGAGATAATCCGGAGCTCAAAATTTTGACCAGGTATAAGTGCCAAGCTCGCGTTTTCGATCGGTCGGTGTGGTCTGATAAATGTTTTGATGAAAAGCTGCCGTTTTCTACTTAAAGATGTACATATGTGCAAAAGTATTGCACATTTTTATCAAAAAAAAAAAAAAATATATATATAATTAAAATATATATCATTCAATATTATATACTATATACTATATTTAATTCAATTTTTTTTAATGTTTGAGAGAATATTTGTTTAAATTTGAAAAAAATTATTTGCAACGAACGTTTGTTACGTAACGTTTATTTGACTTTAAAATTTTCCTCATAATTAAACATAATGTTCTCCAAGTATCGTATAATTAAGTTTTACAGTAAAAAAAAATAGGTAACCAGACAAAGACGCTTAAAAGAGAGCTCTAAGAACCATTCTAATTAAAAAAAAAAATTAAAAACCAAACGCGCGTGGAAATTTTTACTTAAAAATTCATATTCGTTAAATTAAAGTAAATAAAAATAAGTTCTAAGTAATCAATGTTGCGCTTTACAAAACCTTAATAAATTGATACAAATCACGTTTCGTATCAGCTTCTTTTTTTCATAAATTCATACACATTGCTATCATTACTACACTGTAAAAAAGACTGTAAAACTATACTCCATATCACGTAAAATTAAAGTAAAAGTGTGAAAGCTAACCAATGAAATCGCTGCTTTTCAAAAGGAAGCAATTTCATCGGTTAGCTTTTACACTTACTGTAATTTTACATAATATTAAGTGTAATTTTACATTCTTTTTTTACAGTGTACATCAAATCGATGCATTATGTCTTCTGACCGTTACAATACGTTTTTCTAACTACATAACAAATTTTCAGACGAAACATACTTCTCGATGAATAATATATTAATTGACACGACGACCTATCGGGCGATATCGTAGATTAAGTACCGTTTTTCGTCGCGACAATTTGCATGCGATTGTGTCAAGAAGCCCGGTATTCGGTGGTATTACGGTACGCGCGACGATGACGACAAAACCAGCGGCGTTCGATACGCGTCGGGATACGAGAATAATCAAGTGGCTATTTTATCGTTAGCGCGTCGGTCATGCGGTATGTCCGCGCGAGACCGCTAAATCAATGGATTTGTTCCGCGAATGTTATGCGAGCGCGCCCGATTCGAGCGGGCAGAAATTATTCGCCTAATAATATCGGACGGTCCCACGAGTTCCGGGCAAAAATAGACGTCAACGGTTTGCTTTCCCTCTTGTTTCCCCCCGCCGAAGTTTGGACACGCGTTTCGTCGCGAAACACAAGCGTTCAATGGTGAGTGATGTCTTTCGCCGAGGAGCAAAACGGCTTATCGTTAGCGAAATTTATTTTATGTCCTCTCACGCGGGCTCGAAATGCGACGCGGACACTTGAAGAAATTTTGTGTCAATTATTGGAATTAAAGTAACTGGAATTTACCATCTTACGTAGTACACCGAGAAAACTATATCGCACAAATGTACAAGAAGTTCCATACGTACACAATATACGGATTTGAACTCGGATAAATGTTCATAAAAAAATGTGCTGTTTTCTTCGTAAGATTTCTTTAATTCAACAAAACTACATCAATATTGATATTTATTGAACTTTTACTATTTACTGAACTTCATTATCAAACGAAAATTCAAATTCAATTCAATTCAATCAATTTAAAAATTCAAGATTTCAACTTATAAACAAGGCAAAATCACTGTAAGAAATCAGTATTTTGACTTGTTTTAAAATAAATGTCTTAAACAAAGAAATTGTTTTAAAATCGCGGACAAATGTATGTGATTTTGTTCGTTCGAAGTCGTCACGTGGCAATAAAAATAGCCAAAGTTGCAACCATTTGGTTATTGTTAATTTTTTCTTCTTTTCACTTAGTACATTTCAAAACAGATGCAAGCAAAATGTGAATTGCACCGATGAAATATTAAACGAAAATTCAAATAGTGTTCTTCCAGTGGTAAAATTTAATTTTCATGCTCGTTCCGCTGAAAGTCCGATAAATGGAATCGCGAACAACGGAAGGAGAATCGCGCCAAGTGTTTCCTCGTGGAACGTTAAGCGAGCGCCTGGCTCGGATCGCTCGACTCGCGGGACTGCATGCTCGTGACGTTGCGCGGCCGCTTTCTACTTTTCGGCAACAAAATCAACAGATTATTTATGAAGAGCTACTACCAGCAGCGCCATTCACCGATATAAATATCTACCTGCGGCTCGGCGTTGAACTCGAGCAACGCGGCGGAGACGCGAGCCAAGTGCAGAAGAATCCCTACGAGCCAAACAATTAACCATTTTCGCGCTCTTTACATTCGATAAACAGTCGTGCGTGGTAAAATTATCGTCGCGCAAGTATAAATAGAGCCTTCCTTAAAAATACGTTGCCTCGTCAGTGAGTTGTTAATAATTGTTGTTGCAAATGAATTTGTTTGAATATATGCTAGCGACTTACGTAAAATAAAAACAAAGACAAAAAAGACAAAATTTGTTTTGTTGAAATAATATACGCACTTTTGTTATTAGATTCGTTCAAATTCGTTGGATTAACGAAGACAAAAATAAAATGAATCAAATGAAATTTCGTTTATTTTAACAAACATCTTTCAACAAAATGTATATCATCGATTTGATATGTTGACTTTGATAAGCATAATTAAATGTAATCAATTAAAAATGTACGTCGGTTTTTACACAATGTATATAATTGTATACAACCGCATGTATACAACGTTGTGCCTGGGTTGTCGCGAATATCGTATTTCAAGTTTCGAACGTACCATTTTGTATATTTGTGATTTAACGAAACGGCGGCAAATTCAAAATGACGTGCCAAGCTACTGGGATTCGGCGGGCGATTGCATTACAACATAGTTTCAAATCAATTATTTGGGTTTGTGTATCGATTCGTCCGCTATAAACAAATCCCTCAATTATAATTATAAACTTATGTGCAACAGCGGATCAAATTAATTCAACTGCGAACTAATTCATTATCAATGCAAACATTGTCATGTTTGCAATTAATAATGCATATTAACGAGGCCGTTAAATTGCATTGCACTTGTTCAACATTTTTCGGCAACGACGGTAATTGATTAATGCAAGCAACGAAACTTTTCGCACGGTCTTGCGTTTCTTCGTTGTCATCCCCCGATGATGATTCATCGCCGAGCTACGGCGCCAACGGGGGATCGAAAAAACGTCAATTAAAATCGATAAAATGATAACACGAGTTTAATCTGTGAGCTGGCGAAAATTTACATGGCAAATTTATCGCCTTCCTCATCAGCGATGGGAGGAACGAGCGGCTCAACATAATATCTCCATTAAAGCGTTTCGCCACGGAGCCGTTTGCTCGGACGAAATCATTTCCAATAAGTTCGGCTCGTAAATATTACGAATTGTTGCTGAGGCAACAACATCCGGGCGCAAGTTGACTTTGCCTCTTAAATCGGTGGTTGGTGTCCACTGCTGAGTTCATCGCTCGTTTGATAACCGCAATCATACTCCCTAATAGAGCGTGACGTACGTTATACTTACAACATGCGGACAAAAGATAAATGCTGCGCTAATGTATGTACGATGTTTGTGAATTATACGTTGGCTTTGGATTGGGCTTTGATAATCTGTCGATAATGTTGGTCCTCGTTACTTTGCTGTCCCGATGTTTAAAGATTTCGTAGAAGCCAAGACTGAGTATTAAGTTTGAAGAATTTTGAAAAGTCGAGATGGAAATTTTGTTACACTGAATGTATTATCACGTTACTGAGAAAATAAATAAAATGAAATTTTAGTTAACTTGTGTGGGTATTAAAATTTTGAAATAGCAATTCGAAAGTTGTTTATTTTACTTGATTACATTACTACTTTACTTAACTTTGAAGTCTAATTATTCAAAATGATTTTATATATTTTTGAACTTTTTAAATAAATAAAAAGAGTGATATTTTTATTATTTTAATCAAACAAAAATTAATCAATGCACCTTTAACTTCAGAAATTAAATTTTTCGTCATTATCTTTAATGTGACAAAGTTAATTTTTTTATCGCGCCCAGCATTAAGTAAAATCACTGAAGTAACGCAATTATCATCCACTTCATCTGAATTGTTTCGAGGAAAACGAGGGGAGACTAGTCAAGGTGAATGAAAAATCATTTTCGAGGCGGTAATAGCGTCGTTCAGAGAAATCGAGAAAAGGAATATACAAAATTTAATTCATCGTATTGAAATACATTTCTGAGAGATTTGACGTAATTGAACATACAACTATCCGCTATATAATAATCGTGTAGCAGTAAAAAAAAGAAAAAACATAACTTTCTACCGATAAATGTGTTTTCCTTTTTGCAATTTGTGATTCATAACTGAAAAAACTGAAGCCAAAAAAATATTGATGAAAACAACATTTTCACCTCAATATATTAAACAAACGTGTCGCAAATCAATAAATGATGTATTAGAACGTTTCGCAAGAACAGCAGAAAGCGAACCGAAAAACGTCGATCGTAATTCAGATGCCACGTTGACGGTAAAAAAAGATAGAATATCGCCACCTTCGTACATTTCATACACAGTTGGCGATCTCTCGTCCTATTTTACCGACAACTCTGCACAAGTGACAAAAACTCGCGCGAACGGTTCGAACAACGTAAACAACATTTAATTAGAAACTCCGATGTCTCATTAATTGGCGCAAAAAAAAGAGGCGAAGTTTGAACAACGCCCGGAAAGTAATCGCTCGGCTTCCGAAACAAAGCGTAAAAAAGGGGCAATATATTTCCAGCCTTGGGGCAAAAAATGGCCAAACTAATTCCAACTTAATGTCGTCGATAATCGCGAGCACAGTAAATAGAAAGGGGACGAAATCCACGTGGCAACTATTTTCGTTGGATTTGTTCCAGTGGACGATACGATCGGCGATGGTCATTTCGTTTTAAAGTAATAAGGGAACGTAGCTCGGGGTGAGACGACGAGTCATCAGTGGGAAAAGTGGGTCTTTGCTTTTGCGTTGGCCAATAAAAAATTTAGAAGAAACGCTCGACAAACCAAAAGAAACCGACGTTTATTTTAAAACGTCTCTTGTTGATCAATGTTTTATTTTCTTTTGGACAAACCCAGACCCGCCGACGTCGGATCGACATTTTCATTAATGTTTATTCTTGTCGAAAGATACTTATTATGTATATTAATAAAATATATATCAAAAAAGCAACGTAATGCGTTGCTTTTCTCAAAGTGAGACACTTGTTTTTACACACGAATAAAAATTTATTTGAATTTTTCCCTTAATTGGAGTGAACATGTTCTGTAAGGCAAATCTTGCATGTATTTAAGGTATATAATTAAAGTAAACAATTTGAAAAGCACCCCAAAGTGGGGGAAATAGGTCTACAATTATACTATTGTTTACATTTTTTACTTTAAATACATGAAAATTTTGCCTCATAAAACACGTTTATTTTAATTAAGGGAAACATTAAAGTTGTAAAAATTAAAATTTACATCGGTTTAATGTGAACTATATACACCTTCTCATTGGGAAATCTTTTTCGAACCACCGTAATATATGTGTATATATTATAAGAATATATTTTTGTTTTCAATATTGACCAAATTACGATCACTTTAATCAAATAATGTTATCAGTTACTCGTTCGTCGCAACTTCTTCGGCAAGAAAAAAAAACTGTTACATAAATAACGAATCACGATTTTTCAACGAAAAAGAGATTTACATTTTTCGTCATTTTTTATCTCGAATCACATTTCCTCCGAGTCACGGGATATTTCTTTGGAAAGCCATGATAAATTCAGTGGTCTCTCGTTCGACGCCGCGGCTCTTTTTCCAGACTCGAATAAAAAAATGCATCGACGTGCTGCCGCGATGAAACCGCTTTAAGTGGAAACTCGGAGAGAAAAAAAAGATACTCTGTTTACTTCTTATTCTAGTATATCGGGTGGAGCAACGACGGCGAATGAAAGCGTAGGATTTTGAAATGAAATACAGTCCGGGACGACCTGTCAGCGCGCAACGACTCGACGAAAAAAAAAAGTTCTGTAGCGTTTCACCGAGTCGAGCCGAAATCATCGTTTTCCCAAACGCCGCGTGTTTTCTCTCGCCCCGCACTCCGCCTCTCTAATGACCGACGAATTTTGACACGCACTGTAAACGCCCATTCATCATCTGCTGCCTCCTCGAGAACGTATTTTCACTGTTTCTTAAAATAACATACTTTCATCGTTTATCACGTATCGCCAACAAACTTCGACGTTTATATGATGAAACGATATCAATATCAAGCATCTCGTCGGCGAAAATTATTTCGATATTCGAACGGATTTTAATCTTCATTGAAATTGTAAACATGCGCGATTCCAATGGAGGCAAAAATTAATTTCAAGTAGTACAAAACTGCTAAACTTCTTAATTTAACACTCCTTTTTGCAGTGCACTTCATCCCTACATTTGTTTATATTTTTAATTTAGACAACTTTAATTGCAATTTTTTCATTTCAAATTATATTGCCAAGTCTGCAATTTCGTATTCAAAGTTGATAACGTTAATAATTATTAATAACTGTTTAATTGTTTCAAAATAGTTTGGGTATATAATAAAAATAAAATGTCGTTGGAAGTATCGCGGACGATCTATCGCTCATCGATTATTAATTGAATTGACGCGAACGTTCTTATTCCGTAAATGGAATATGCATGTAATTATTCGAACAATCTATTTTTGGTAATCGGGAGATCCGGTTTCAACAGTGCGATTGAAGGGACTGAATTATATATGTATACAACCTGCATCAAATTTCTAAATACCCGACTTAATTGGAATTTCTTAATTGAAATCATCTTGTATTCTCTTTAAGCAGAGAGTCGGGAACTAGAGGAAAAGTGTCAGTTGTTGTGCTTAATACGATTTTGATATGTTCCAAAGATCGTCGAGGATTACAATGGGAGAGCGAAGTTACATCAACTTTTCATCAAAATCAGTAATTTAATATCGGCGAAATAGAAACTCGATAGCTTAAAAGTATACTTCCGATCGTGTTTAAAGCGTACGTGCAACTTTTTCGTCCGGTATTGTTTTTGACGCATTCCCGGCATTTGTTAACAAGAAATGGAACAAAAACAATTTGCACAATTAAGGGACAATAAATTACCAGATATTAAATTCGTTACGAAAAATACTAATGTATATTTCTGACGTTTTTCATTTATATCATTATATTGGATACCAATGTTGTTGGATGATGAATATTGTTATTCTGTTATTCGAATGCTAGTGTTATCGTTAACTGAAACAATCATACAAAGTTCTAACTGGCGTACGATGCAATTACGGCTCGTATTGCTTAATGGGAAATTATTTTAAATCATAATAATCAGTTAACGAATCGTTCCTTTAACAAACTGTTTCAAATATTTATATTTATTTTGAGTATTTTTACGAAGAACACAATGTCGTTGTTCTTTCGAATAAAAAACTGTTGATACCTCTCCCCTTTTTAAAATAAAAGTAAGTTATACAAGAAATTTACAACTACGCGGCGCGCGATATAGATAATTGAGAAAATGTTAATTTAACTTCAATAAAGGAAGAATAATAATTACTTTAGTTTTTTTTTTAATTCTGATATTAAAAAATCACTGTTTTTCAATTCGACGCTTTAAGAATTTTCAAATATTTGCGCCAATTTTCAGTTAATCGATTAATCGAATTGGCTAAACCAATCACGATAGCTTTTTAGTTATGAGAATAGCTAACTTCAGGATAACATATTTTTTCAGAAGGATTATTTTATATTTAACATTATTTACATACAATTTTTACACATAATTATTATTTTGTTTTCCGATAAAATAATGATAAAAAAATAGGTCGTTTTTATTGCAGTCACTAAATGATTATTTTTGATTTTGAATAATTAATCTTGTTCGTCGAGAATTATTTTCACCAACAATCGAATTAAACTACAATATCCGTAAAAACGAATCGAACGAATAAGTAGAATGGGGGATGTAATGCGAAAAACAAAAATCCCGAAGTGATTCGCGTGTGTTAATTCGATTAATTTGATCAAATTGCTTTTCATTCAATCAACAAGTTTCGGCATCGCGGTAAGATAAGCTTTAAGCCAGGAGGCTAACAACTCGAAAAAATGTGCGATTAGAAAAGGATGAAAGCAGGAGCAAGTTTTACCGCATTCAACGTTTTCTAAATTCGATACCAACATTTTATCCGATCGTCAGATTTAATACTTAGATGAATACGCGAATGTATAAATTGAAAAGAAATAGTACATTCGGTGAGATGTTAAAGTATTTGTAAATACTGATCATTTGTAACTTCTGCACTGAGAAAAATGTCCTCAAAATTTGTATTGAAGTAAAAGGATTCTCTTTGCATCAAAAGAATCCATTTTCAAGTAAAAGGAATCCATTTTCAAGTAAAAGGAATTTCCCTTTAAAAGGATAGTTTTCTGAGTGTGAAGGTCAAAAAGGGGTCATGAAATTGAAGGTCGATTCAACGGAACGAGGCGACATCTCGCGATTGATTCGGCGAATCGATCAATGCCAGCCGTTCTTTTGCTCATTTCGGGCCTTTTGTCGCGGAAAATTAATCGCAACGTTAATCCAATTATATCTGCCGCAATTCAGGGATAAAATGTACGAGACGGGAAGTCCTATAAATAAGACAGAGTCATAGAAACAATGAGGCTTTGTTCTCCTTTCTTCGGCCCTTTTTGTCTCTTTTTTTACGACATCTTGCTCGCTGCAACGCATTTTCATTTAATTTGCCGGCCGCGCGCGCGCGCGTTTTCATAAGCATACGGGACGCTCTTTGCCTCCCGTTTTCATTTGATTCGTTTAGATTCATTTCGTTTGCTTTTATTTTCACATTTGTTACTCGTCGGATTAAGGCCGACGGGCGTTTTGTTTCGATCGGATTTCGCGAATCAAACGGAAACAACTTTAGAGCGGGATATAGATCTGGTTTTATTGAGTTGACAGCCCCGGTAATGAAGTTTGATTTTCAAGGGACGGCCGATTGTGTCACGAGTGCATTTCACGCGGTTTGCGTGCTTTCGAAAGGACCTCACCGCAGTACTAAATAGAATTTCGCGTTAGTTAATTTTTTTCATAATGAAACAACAATGCAGTGTCCTTATTTTTAGATGACAAGAAATTGGTTTCTTTTTTTTTTTATATAAAGGAAAAAGTTTTGTGAACATTGTTAAAAATGTCCTTTTAGTCAAAAGTTTTTCATTTCGAAAATGATTTCCATTCTAATATTTTCCCAGAAGAAATCTTTTTCATTCAAAAGTATCCTTTTCTTTCAAAAGGAGTTGTACAGTCGATTAAAATATCATTATTTTGAAAAAAAAAAAATTTATACCAATTAATTACTTTTGATTCAAAAGGATTACAAATGATTGACTTTGATTTATTATTGATTTATTGGTTTATTATTGATTATTGATTTATTGATTATTGACGAATTAGCAATTTAAACTATGTAAAGAAAAGGTCTTAATGTTTATCGTCGATCAATAAACATTGATCACTTCAATTTTTGCATTCTTCCGATTTGCGACGCTTCGGAATGGTAATTGTTACAATTACCCCGAGGTCACACTCCGACTGACCCTACTTTTTTTAAGAAAACTAATTTCTTCATCATGATTGATTTACGTAATTTGAATCAAATCGATCGAAATTTACGGCTTCCGACGACCTCTGCGCGGAATTTGTTTTAGTATAAATTGCAACAAAGGTAATATCGTGATTTTTCTGCTCCGTTCAATTGCGGCGATGAAACGGGAAACCGAAGTGAAACTGACATCTAATTGAAATTTTTTTTATCGAATAAATCTCTGAATGCCCCTTTTTCCTTTCGGTTAGACCATCTCTTTCTAGTTTCGGTTTACGTAAAGTTATACAATTTGATCTCTTTTGGTCACTATCAAATTCGAAGGATATAATTTTATTCACTTTGACCCAACATTTCATTCGTTTTAAGCTGTTGACTATGTATTTTTGTCACGGTATTGTAATTTATTTTCTGATTAAACGAAAACGTGATTGTTACGTGAAAAATTTATTACCGCGATCGATGAGTTTGAATACTCGTACTCATGCATTTTAACTTCACTGCGGATTTTTGATTCGTCAAAAAATTACAACTTGAATTAAATTAATATTAAATAGCATCAATAAATATTCATCTTCAATGTATCAAGAACTAATATTATCTAGACTAATAATTGAGAAAAGACCACTTATTCTATTTTCCGACATTAAAACATCTAATAATTGATGTTTAATGAAAAGCATTACCGCAAAAGTAAATTTAATTTTAATGCAAGGTAAAAGATTTTCCGTACCTTCTGTTACATTTCAAGTCAACATTTAATGTTAGGATTTGTTTAATACTAAATTTCTTTTCTGTATTATTTGATAAACTTGTTCGTTTATTGGAAAAAAGAAAGGGGGAAACTCATTGTCGAAGCAAGTAATTATCGTTCGTTTAATCAGTGCACCGCAAGTGATAAAGTCGGTATTAAACGTCTCATCAATTATCGAATCCGACGTCAGTCTTGCCTGGAACTGATTTGCCCGTGAAGATGAGTTTCACTTCCAATCAACGCATCTCAATTATATCGATAGCTCTAATTAAAAACGATCTAATTCAACATTTTATATGCTAATTTTCTTATAAGATTTGAAACAGTCTTTTTAAATATACTACACAAAAATGAAATGAAAAAAATTTGTTTACTAATATTCAAATAGCCAGTGCATTTCATTATATTATATTCAAATATACTTTAATGCCGAACGGCAGAAAATAAAGTCACGATATAATACCGAGGCCGAAAAAAATGAACTTTTCTATCCGAGAACAGAAAAACGGTACTTTTCGCATGCTAAAATAAGACTACCACTTTCCCACGTCTAGACGGAAAAATAAACTTTTCTGCCCGTAGACGAAAAAATGCCACTTTTCGCTCGCTGAAAAGTGATTCTTTCCAAGCTCGCGTTGCCAAAAATGTAATTTCTCGTAAAAATTCAAGAATTTCTAAATCATTTCCAAACATATTATTAATTTTCCTTTTCCACTTCGGAAATATTTTCGACAATCCGCATATTCCATGCACTGAAAACAAAATAGGTGGCGCTGATTTATCCGATAAAATACTTATCATTTCTAGGGAAAATGTCGTGCTCGCGCGACACACATTTTTTGATAAATACATTCGCGTCCACGTGGGTGGACATCGGTGCAATTCGCTCGGTTTTTATTATCTTTCGTGAGCATAAAAAGTGTTGTTAAAACGTGAATGGAAAAGTCAAGCCAGGAGTTTCTGAAATGACAATTGTGGTTGGCCGTTAAATTCGAATAATAGAAAATTCCGGCAGCAATTGTTGAACGCTGACGCCGTCAGCGATTGCAGGCCCACCTGTACACTGTAAATCCTTATCACTTTTATACACGCGATCGTAACTTCGCTATTTGTTTTCGAACTCATTAAATTCGTATCATAAAGTTGTTTAAGATATTTTACGTTTCCGCGGATTTCGATGAAAATAAATGCACACTTCCAAACGGAGAGCATTTATTTTCGGCATTTTTTTAAACAAACGTCTTTCATGAGCTTGAAGCGAAACGCGGCATCGTCCGCTGTCACGCGTTTTATTCAACGTGGCGCCAGAGAGACGGTTGGAAAAAAATTAATTTTCAATTATTTCAAAGAGAGTCTCGTTTGTTCGTTCTTTACGTTTTTTGTTATTTAATGTAAAACTTTTTATAATTTTTATTATATACATTACACTTTGTACAATTTTTTATTACCCATTGTTTTCGATGTATTTGAACTAAAAAATTTAAAAAGTTATAAAAATGTACACCTATATTCCATAATTTGGAGAATCTTTTAAATCTTGTAAACATAAATAATCTTAATTTGAATCTTACTTTTTAAATTTTACAAAACAAACACGAGGAACTGTTGCTTCATAGAACACGTTTCTTCGAAAATAAAGGAAATTTATATAATTTGTAACCATTGTAATTTTTTCTCTGAGAATGAACTACAAACACGAGTGTCGCAAAGTGAAACACTTTTTTTTCATCGTTGCGAGAAATGGTAAAGTTGGAATTTCCTAGACAGTGTTTCGCTTAAGGAAACATTTTTGAAAAGTTTCTGTGTGCGAATTTCTTATAAACTATGCATCAAAAATCTACGTGCATCAGCATACCGCAAGATCACGTAAATACAATCGAAATTATTTGCATTGACCCACATGACCTATTTCCGTGTAACAAAACAAACGTATCGCAACGACCAGCCCTCTTGGCGTCAACCCAGTTTAGCAGGACTTCGATGAACGTTTAGAGTTATTAAAATTCTCGAGGCCTAGAGGTATCGCGAAATCATTCTTCTTAAATCTAATAATTATCGTTTTAATAATAATTGATTTTTTCATTAATACTTTTAAAGAATTTAGTTCAACTAATTTAATTTACATATTGCAATTTAATTAATTTGATGTAATGTAATTCAATAAAAGAAAATGTAATACAATTTAATTAACCCAATACAATTTAATCCGTTTGGAATAATATTTCATTTATTTTACATTGTTATAATAATGAAGAGGAAGCTGTACTGTTTTGTCGCAACGTAGATTTTTTTTTTTTTTTTTTTTTAACCACTAAATGAATAACGAACGCTGAACGTGAACTGTTTTTTTTTTTTACAACATGACTTCATAAAAGAAAAAAATATTACTCCAACCTCTGTCAAAGCTCTTTCACGACTGCGAAATCGTATAAACGTGTAAACGGATTAATTGCCTCTTGTTAATCGCGTCGTTTTAATTCCACCTTCTCGTAAAGTCTATTGACGATAAACCAAAGCTGATTAATGTGAATGGAAAATCTGCCCGACGAATTTATATTTAATGACTAATTTTGTTTGCACATCTTGAAATCGTGAACCAAAGGGGACGTAGAATAATTTAATGCCCAAGTAAATCACAATCTGTTATGGACGATTTAACTTATTGGGTCGGAATTATTTTCTGAAATGATTTCGCCACGGTGCTTCGCATCAAACGCAGCAATTGTTGAATTTTTTTGTACACGACAACATTAAAATAATAATTATACTCTATGGAAAATATACTTCATTTTTACCAAAAGAATAATCATTTAAATAAATTTTATTTGTTTGGTCATAATTATCTCATAATTTCCTCATTATTGTTATAAAATTTTATTAAACTTGGTTATATTAATTGACAAACAAAATTACAGTAAATATTTATATACACGCCCTCAATGTAGAATATGATAAAGATTACGAGAATGAATCACAAACATAGAACAATATCGAAAACACATAACGTGCAACAATGAATGGCGTCAGTTAATTAATTACTGATTGTGAGAATAGGAATGGTGATGAATAGCGGGTATTGAAAGACAACAAACGTCCTCGCGATAATGAGCGGTATTAATTCATCGATTAGGCAAGTAATAATGAATAGTCTTTATGGCGATTCGATGACCTTAATGACCTTCCTTTAAATAAATGGTCCATGCAACCCTGAATTCAACCGCAAGGATGCTTTTATTTCGTTTATGATTGGCTTTTCGATTTTGTCTACACCGTTGAAAAAAATTATTTTGGTACAAAAGAATATTTTATTTGATGTGCGGTTTAGCGGGATACTAAATATATAAACACGTGAAATAAGTAAAGGTGAGAAAAGTGACCTTGAAAAAATTTTTTTATTTACTTTTCAGTGTACTGAGAAAACCATATTGTAACCACCACAACATATATCGTAACGTGCACAATTTCATATAGTCAATTGTTTACGATATCATATCGTAACTAATTTCATCCAATGACATTGCTAGATTGCTTTATTTCGACAAATAAGCGTGCTGAAAATTTTACAATCCATATTGTACGATATGGCTTTCTCGGTGTGTTTATATTTCGTATGCTCTCTGTTCCCGAATGATTAATTATTTGAAACGAAACGATTTTTTGTTTGAAAAGCTTCAGGACGCATTGAACGGCTTTAAATATAAAGCGACTAAAAAGAGCTGGAAATGACATAGCGACAGTTCTGTTGATTAAAAAACGGGAAATTTATATCCTGATTGGTTGATTTATTAATTTAATACCGGGCATGTTTTTCATTTTCTTACTTTTTTCTTTCGATCCGGGAGCCCGGTTGGGAAATACAAGTCTGATATATCGATAAAAGGTCCGTTGGGCTCATTCATGGTCTCGACACATTTTATAAGTGTTTTACGTAAGTTCATCCAGCGTTAAGCCCCCCGATTATTCGTCGTGGATTTATTTGTGGACGTTTAAGAAATAGTGTAGAAAATGTATTCCCATTCGGAAATAACCTTGTGTCATATTGAAAATAAAAGCAGAACAAAAGAGCTTAAGCGAGAAACTATAAAGAACGTTATCAGTTTCGATAAAATTGAACTCATTAAGTAAGACATATGTTGGACAAATAAATTAGTTTAAACAACTAAACTTTAAACATCGTCATCAAATAATTTTGTTATAATAGAAAATAATAATTTCTAATTATATATAATTTCTATAAGATTAGTCAGTTGATAAGTTAGACAACGAAATCATCAAAAAAAAAAAATTTGTCAACTATTGAATTTTCTAAAGAATATGAAATAAATACTATAAATATTCATTCGAAATTATAAATAAAATTAATCATTTTATGATTGATAGGATTTTCTAATAATATTAATTCCCGAATTCTTTTGAAAATACATGAGAATAAAAAAAAACTGTGCTCACAAAAATGTCATCTTTATGATTACCATAATCTTCGAATTGGACAGGAAATGAAAGTCTGTTTGGAATCCCTGTTTACAAACAAAACATTCTGTTGACGTTTATATTTATTGCATTGCATCTCCTTTCGATTCATCTATTCAATAAAAATTGACTTTACACTTTTTACGTATCGATACTTAAAACGTGAAAACATAAACGCTCGAGTCAAATGTGTATCGAACATTTTCCTGGCCCCATTCATACCGCGAAATCACTCGAATCTCTTGACGGGGTCAATTGACTTCACGACCTTGATCATATTGTAGTAAAGTTTTCATTGCCTTTACTTTTTTCGAGCGATATTTTAAATGTATTAAAAAAACGTCGCAGGGGTCACAAATGACCCCAGATTACCGTTAAGATACCGGCATTTATTCTATATTGAACTTCATGCATGATTTATGGTACAGTACATTACTTTTAAAACATACAAATAACGCTAGCGAGAAAAAGTCGAAGCAAAAACCAGAGGATGCCCTTTAGCGTAATAAGCAAGAAAAAAAAGAAAAAAAAGAAGACATCAGGACGATAAAAAGTCCACGAAATATCACTGATTCATTGTCTTATTCCTGATTCGAAGAGTAAACCGATGAATTCGGATCATCCGTAATCTATTTTAATGTGAGAAAAATTTAATGCATGCAATGAAAGATAATAAACAGCGTCGAGGAAAAATGAAAGAAGACGACGCGTTCTTATCGTATTTTAAGAGGAGGTCGTGTGAATAAAGGCTTAGAAGATTTCGGTCCCGTAAATATAAATCAGAAAGCTGATGATTTTTTTTGTTACTTTTTTCGTTAACGACGTTAATGATTGTTGAGACAGCTTTTTTTCGTTTTTGCAAGACATTTAGTTCTGTTGACTCACCGAGCTTGTCTATTTTTTCGATCTACGTCAAATAATCAACAACTGGTGCGCGAACGAAACACGCTGATTCGCGTTTATCCGCGCTTTGAAACGATTTGTCATTCGGAACGTTCGGATCGATCAACAAATGAATTTGGGGAATTTGAAAGATTTCGGCGAAAAAGTTGGCTTCTATCGACAGACTGACCGAAGATAGCGACTTGTGCCTGTCGTTTAAAAATTTTTCTTCGAGGAAATTAAATTGCGAAATACCTTCCGAGCGGCAAACGGAATCAAGTACATTATCAAAATCGCAAAAGAATGATCCGAGTGATTAAAAAATGTGACTTTTGAAAATTGGCGAGTTAACAAAATAATTTTGCAATTGAAAAACGTAAATTTCTATGTATAATTCGTTCGAATTTAAACCGATTGTTTATAACAATTTTGTCTAGTACGTTGAAAGACAATAAGACTATGAAAGAATCGAATCACGATCAAAATTTACGTTAACAAAAAAGTTAAAGTTACTTTGAATTTTGACGAACATTTTTGTTGAACAAATGTGGAATGATAAAATGAATTTATTTTTCCTTACAACAGAAATTTTACTCAATTATCGAACACCCATCAAACTTTTAATAGAACGAGGATTATAATTAAAAAAAGGGGGGTATAATAATTCAAAACAATCAAGTCAATCAGCTATCGCGTTACAAGCCAATCAATACTTCGTGTCGCATTAAACAACAGCAATGAACATTTATACGTATTCGCGGTCACAAAACGTATCATCAATACTCAGAAATTCTAGCGCTAATAAACGCTCTTTCTGCTTGATTTCCCGCCATGGACTTCGTTATAAATCTGTCACTATCAATTTCAATTGCCAATAACAATTGGCAATCGAGGAAACAATTGGTAGCATTGTTGTACATACGATATGCGGGAATATATACATATATTTTTTCATTATCAACTTAAAAAAAAAATAGATACAAATAGAGAAAAAGGGTGAAATAATTGTTCTACGACCTCGTAGTGAATGATTACAAAATTGCCGCTTAAATAATGAACAAAATCCGGAACAAACATTGACAGACGATCGACCTTACAAAGACCAATTCCAAATTTGTTTACTTTAGACTTGAATCAAAGTTGTAAACACGAAGAAATACAATTACGGAATAATCTATTGAAGATATTATTAGATACTATTTTCACACTAAAAGTAATTAATCATATGTCTTATATTTCCTGAATCTTTTTGCCATCACACACGATATTTTTTGTAACCATTTTTGAAGGCGCATCAGTTTGTACTGTTACCCTTTGATTTGTTAAACAAATAAGTAAATAAAAAAAATTAATGCATTGCCTTTATATGCGATTCTCGCAAAAAAGATGGTATTTACGGCATTGTCAAATAAATTTAAAAAATTTCTAATTAATTTCCAAGTTTTTACATATTTGAAAATCACCAAAATCACATGGTGGCTGATAAATCACCACACAGCACAAGGAACGGTACAGTCATACATTAAGAAAAATCGAGAGCCTATATGGAAATGACTCTAGTAACTGCCACCAAAATTATGTATTTGAAAATTTACAAAGTCCAAAGAGCTTTAAATACAATTTGAACTTCTTGTAAAAATATCGTTGAGTAAAAATTGAAAGATATTCTTCTTTCAAAAATTCAAAAATTAAAAAATGCTGTTTAAATACAATATAAATAAAATGTCATTAAGTTGCATTGTCTTATATCGTGCTATATATTGTATATGTATATTGTATAAATATATTGTATATGTCGATTGTATATGTATAACAAAAGAAATAACGAAAATGACGGCCGATTTGACAATTCTAATTTTTTCCCCGAGAAGTGAAAGACGAGCGGTCGGGGGAAAGTGGAAAGCAATTAAAATGCTAATCAAACGGGAGTCGGCATCGATGTTTATGATCGATTTGGTTTGCTTTCAGGGGCCGGTTGGCGTGCGAGATGAAGGCGAGCGGCTAACTAGGGTCTTTGAAAGAGAACTAGAAGCGCGCCGAAAAGGAGGTCGTGGGAAGGCATGGTGTCGGGAAAGACATTAGCCGGGACCAGAGCAGACTGTCCGATAGACAGTTAGCGTCCGATGCTGACAGCAGAATGTACCGCCGGGTACGACTAGCCGAGGACCCGGTCGGACACTGCCGAAGGACGACGTTCGTTTGAAACGCGACGAACGATGGTGACGTGAAGTGTCATTTAGATCGGACGAACGGGTAAAGAAGGATTATCGTGAACCAAACATGGAAGTCACTTCTGCTTGGCCGAATTTGACCCAAGATGCTTGGGACAATACAACAGCTGAAATAAGCAACTCAAGTGACATCTGTGATTACGTGGTTTGCGAGTGCGGAATACAGGTGAAAAGCGGCCTGTTTGAGTTCATCTGTTCGGGGATACTGATCAACCTTGTCAGCTTATTCGGTATCCTCGGGAATGGCATTTCCATGGTTGTACTATCCAGACCACAGATGAAATCGTCGATCAATTATCTATTGATCGGACTCGCCCGATGCGATATGATGCTGATCATCTTATCGGTAAGAAGTCATTTTTAGTGTTCTTTTATTATAAGAAACTTAAAAATAAAAAAAAAAATAAAAAAAAATAAAGAGATAGACGAGATGTCTTGTCTATTTTGACGTTGCCTAATGCCATTGCAGGTCTTATATTGTTGAATAGATTCTTTGCTTGTGGGAAATATTGATCTTACGAACGCGCTACCTAGCGGTGATTTCGGTATTAGATTTGTGCTCGATGACAGCAAGTGAGAAATAATTAAAGTATTGCCGTAGATGCTACACAGAGAAAAATGTAAACTTAATTTTTCCTACAAAATTTGCGAGATCATGTTCTATAAGGTAAAATTTGAATGTACTTGCAGCCAGAAGTTTAAAAATATATAAAAAATAAACAAATGTCCCATAATTTGGGTAACTATTGAAACGTCACAGTGTAAATATACGAAAATTTTACCTTACAGAACCTTTTACCTCAAATTTAGGGGACATTTTTAATTACGTTTTTTCCAGTGTATTTTATAATGTTGTAATTTGTTGTCATAAGAAATCACGAGAAATTTTCGATTATTAGAAATTTTAACAAAACTGAATAAATATTTTGAAATAAAAATGTCAAAAATAAAGATATAGTCTACTGGTGCTTTATTTCAAAACATGTTGTAACTTCTACAAGCAAAAATACAAAAATTAGAAAAAAAGGGAAATTTCTTTTATAAAGAACGCTATTATTCAAATCTATCTTAACGAATTTGCATTGTAAAGTTCGATATACTGCTAATTAGTAAATATCGGTACATTATGCAACTTTAACGATGCAGAATCTAAAATTCGTAACGCCAATTTAGAGATCTTAATATTCTCAGAGCGGGTTTGATAATAAAATGGTCAGATAGTAAAGTCATTTCGTGTGAAAGAGTCTGCAGCAACACTATCTTTAATCGAACGAACTTTTCTTCCAAGAGCGCATTAAAGTGCAGGACGACGAATAAATTACTGGTTAAAATTGAATGAAAAGTAATATTCTCTTACAACGCAATATTTTAAAATAATCGTTAACGTCTATATTGAAAAATCTGAGTATCGTTTCTTTATATTATTTATTCCTTTTTTATTAAACAATTGAGCTACATATGTGCATGTATATATATATATATATCAGTGTTGGGCTAATTAATAATTAACAATTACTGAAATATATATTTCATATACTAAATTGTTAATTATTAATTATCCCAACACTGATATATATGTAATATAAAATAGTATAAATATAGATAAAAGTAAAAAATTACGCGAATATATATATATATATATATATATATTTTGTATACGTGCAACACGTATTTTTCCCTTCATCGGTTTCCGGGTATTGTGAAACTGAACAGAGAATGATTTTCTTACAATTGATGGTAATAAACTTTTGGAACTAACTTCGACATATCTTTTTGAATTTGAAATAAAAATCTTTTACGCAAGACAGTGGTAGTTTGGATATAATACAAATCTACTTGAGTACTACGCTCCTCGTACTTTGACGTGCTTTTTACAGTGCGCGCAGTAATTTGTTTTCGGCCTTCCTGATTCTTTTTCATCGAGTAATATGAAGATAGAGTGATTTTAGAGTGGCTTTGTCGGCATTAATGGAGAAAAGATAAATGATGCGATCGTTATTCGAGGAACTGGTGTCTGATTGATACCATCCCGAGTTAAAGGTTTGCGGTTCTGCCGGCGAGGCCGGCCGATGGGTAACGAATTTAAATATGATTAAGTTATTATATTCTCCAAATTGATTTCATGGCAAAAGTAATTTCCGAATTATGTCCCGGCCGTATTATGCGCGAAGCTTATAATTTCATTTACATTGAAATATCGGTTTATATCTTCGCCGAGCTGTTTTATTTTTATTGCGATGGCATTCATTAATAATGGATTTAATGGGAATATTGTTATGGCCACATTATATAATTAGTGAAAACAAAAGCTATATTGACACAGTTTCAGTAGCAACGTAATTTGATCGAAAGCCGAAGCATTATTGTTAACACGGAGAAACAAGTTTCATGAAAAATTATTATATTTATTATATTCATGATAAGCGGATTTTCCGTATGCAGCTTAAAACCACAAAACGAACATTTCTTAAGAACTTTAAAATAATTAATGTTAGTTTAACATTTTTGGTAATATTTCTTTACTGAAGCACTTGAATGTTTTAAAATAATTATTGCTTTATTGTTATTTATGGAGTCACTTTATGATTTTCCACCAGAATTTTTTTCGTATCCGAATCAATTGAAAAAAAAGACGAAAATACATTTTGTAAGCTTTTCGCGGATATGTCTACGTATATGCCTGCATATATGTTTCTTTTGTTAGGACTAATACAATTTTTTAAAGAATAATAAACACGTTTTTAAAAATACTTAAAAAATTTAATATCCGATATTCTTAAAGTTTCTTCAACACTGTAAATTTTAAATGTAAAATTGTATTACTCAATCTGTTTCGAGCAACTCAAGTACTTTGTTCAAGTTTGAAAATTCAATTAAAACAGTTTATATTTCATTAATAAATCATATTTCAAAGTCGACGCGATAAAAATTACTCTCGCTAACAGTTTTCAACAAACAAATGAAAAAGTGGTTTCTTTTCTGCAACATATGTGATATTAACAATAGGAAATTAATCAGCTGTTAAAAGTCAGGTTCGGAATTCGTCATCAGTGAGGAAAAAACGATTAAGCAAAAAAAAATCAAAGTAAAATGCCCGCAAGGTTGTTGATATATTTTTGACCGTAAAATATAATACATTTTAAGTTCACTTCATTTTCGCTTGATTGTTTTCACTTGTGACTTCGTTCGAATAAAAGTTTTCGACGCAAAAGTTTCAAGTACTTTTTTTGAAGTTATGAGCAGATTAATAATTTGGTCATAGCAATAAAAACGACTGGATTCTGTGAAATCAGGAAATTAAAAAAAAACAATTATGTAAGATTATTATAAGACGTAAGAAGTGGTTCAATAATATCAAAATAAAGTATAGGTTTATACGACTGCAATTTAAAAAAACAAAAAAAACACATTCGAAAATTATTTCTGTCTTTTACTATTTTACAAACTTTGTTTTAATTGTATTAATTTAACAACCCCTAGTTATGTTAATAAGAAGTTTGAAATAAAGTTGATGAAATAATAATTGCAGTACGAGAAAGTAAACTAAATTTTAACGTAAAAGTATAACTTTGGAAACTACAATGAAATTCATTTACATTTTAATACGATCTTCAGGAGGAAGAAAAAAGTAAACAGTACAAATTGTGAAAATCAAATAATTCTCAAGTTATGTATATGCTTATTTCTTATAAATTTCACTTTAAAGTTTAATTTACAAATTCTAAATATGTGTCAATTAACGTTTTTATTCATTTCGACATACTGTATTATCTTCCCAAACAGTAAAAAAATTTTCAAAATTTCATAATGTCAAAAAGCGTTTTGACTTTACAGCACCAAACACGTAACGATTCTCGCAACAAAACATTTGTTATAGCGGTGAAAAAGTTCCTTCATCGAACGAATTTCTTTTCGACAAAAGTCATTTCCACGTAACAACGAATAGACTTTTTTCTGCACGGTCTGACGAAAGTCTCTCGGGTTTATTGATAAATGTTCCTCATCAATCATTCGTCAGTGGTGAATTTATAATGAAAGAAAAAAAAAAGTTCAGGGATAAAAAAAAACATTGGAAGTACGACTGAGGCGTGAAAAGAAAAAGAGGGAACGTTCGATGGCGTTTCGGGGCGCAATGCGAAATCACAAACTGTGACGCAACCGGAGTAATTGCAAATCGATCTATAATTGAAGCAATTCGATCAGCCGATGCCGCAAGGAATCAATTGGAGAATGAAAAGAGCTTATCTTGAGCCATCGTTCATCCGGAAAAGCGTCGCTTTTGTACAAAGTATTATTCTTCGCGTAATCGATCGTTACGGTATTTATGCATCGCTCGGTTTCGGTATAAATCAACGTTACACTCTCGGTAAGCTCGCGTTATAATAAATCACGCGGTAAATACGGTGAGAACTCATATTGACCACGCGATCATTCATTCGTCGACGTGCGAACATTGTACTGAGGACAGATGTGCGATTAACGCTTATTTTTATTGTATTCTAAATGCTCAGCTCTGCGCGAAGGTCTTGTCACGTTTCATATTCGACTTTATTCTCTGTTTATTAATATTTACAGAATGGGATCGTTTGGGGTCCCATTAAAGAAATAGGGTTGCCAGATTCGTGGGAAAAACTACCAAAACTGACATCTTCAGTTTTAAGAGTCTTTCCCACGAATCTGGCAACACTAAAGAAACCACTTTAAATATAAATTTGATATGGGAACTTACAAAAACACCAGTTGGAGTTCTAAATGAAAATCCAGATGACCTAGAAACCTATCATAGGTCCCAGATGATTTGAATCAAAATGATACACTTAGAAAAAATCATTTGTCAATGATAAAATAAAAATATTCACTTGAAGTATGCGGATTGATATTTTTTTAAAATTTATAAATTCCTATTCAAATTCAATATGTTTTCCTTCGACGTTGAAAAAATATTTGTATCGCACAATGTAATTAAAATTTGATATAAATGTAAATAAATTTTTTTTTTTTTTAATTCAAATAAAATGATATAAAGTGCTTCGTTTCTACTTTAAAAGAAGTGCCAATTCAAATGACGAGCACCATTTTACGCTTTACGTGTTTCACGTTTGAATTGTTTCTCGTAGAGTATTTTGAGTTAATGGTTCGAGAAAGGTGTTAAATTGAAGGAGATATAAAATTGCAATTGCTAGTTTTGATGGTCGTAATCTAAATGAAATGCCCTAATTGCATTTTTTTCCTGTTTTAAGGGCATTTTCTTCAATTGAAATTCGTTTTTTTATTACATTTCAACCATACACTTTTTTAAGTATTCTAAAATATGCTTCACGGTTTTTTCTAAACTATCAAAAGGTAATAAAGCTTTCTGAATAGTAAATAAATGAAATCAATGCATTAACAAAGCTCATCAACAAATTTAAAATTTCAGAAAAACGTAAAACAAGAGAAATATTAAACCCCGAAAATCACTATTTGAATTATATCTAAATTCGAATCGAAACACTCGTTTGTTAATATTTTTTTTTTTTTTATATATATATAATGCTTTGTCTCCAATTGATTTCGGAAAACAATGGTATTTGAATGCTTTTATTTGGTTTTAATTAATCAACTTTTGTTTGAGTATTTGTATGGAATAAAATTGTACCTTCGCTGCATCAATCAATTATTCCTACCAAACAAATAACAAATCTATCTGACGACTTTACGCTTTGCCACATAAAATTGATCACCTAATAATTACATTTGTTACTTTATGCACATTCATCCCGGATGCTTGACATATTGTAACGGTGAAAATCAATTTTTCCTTCGTAAAACACGTCGGACAGATAATAGAAAAGTTTTCTTTCATCAAACAAATATTACACATGTTTTAGTGAATTTCATATTGACATCTTTTTCCCTTTTTCTTTCGAACATGAAATACTATTTTAATTAATATTCCTTTTATGAATGTACATATTTAATCCCTAAAATCACTCACGGTGAACAGAGGGTGATTATTTTAGTTCGAATTCTCAGTGGAAAATACACTTGTGATGAGTATATTTATATTATATTAAGCTGATCATTTTGGAATCTCTATTGGTATACTCCAGCGTCCTTCAGTAGTAAGACTGAGAATTTCGTCAGACTTACGTAACTTGAACATGCTTACGATACTCCTCTTACATAAAAGTAAATTGTTAGATAAGCAAAAATTAATTGGGAAATCGAGAATTCCGTTGCCGCGAAAAAATAGAAAAATGAAAATGTACATTTTAGGAAAATATTCAAAGGTCGGATGAAATTTTGTTTTGGCAAAGCGCGCAATTATATCGGCAAAAATTAAATTATATTCAATTATATACCGAATCGATACATATATAATTGTATATTTTACTGAAAAAAATAATCAACTTAATCAAATGAACCTCTGTAAAAAAATATACCAAACGATTTGATTGAATCGACTAAATCTATTTTTTGGCGTGCGCAAAGTAATATTTTACGCAAACAACACAAATAGCGAATAATTGATTTGCACGCGAGTATCGGTATGACGTGTGCGCAAAATAGTCATTTTGCGCACAAGTACTAAAATATTATATTTCGCACAACAAAATGTTTCGGATTTGAAAATACAATTCGGCAAGGTTGAAATATGCTTCGCTAATTTAAAATTGTCATTGACGCAACATTGATTCCTCAATTGTTTCCCATGTCAACATAACTTTTATCGATTTTACGCTACATTGATTTAAAAAACGAATAGCCAAGCTGCGGAATTGTATTTATCGGCGTTCGAGAGTTTAACGAAGAGCCACTTTGGCAATCAAATAATCGGGACTCGCAAATGAAGCTATTTATCCGGCAGAAATCGAACGGCAAATAACGGGCCAATTCGCCGGGACGACAAGGACAACAACTGTCCTTTTCGTCGCCGCGAGGGACAGCGCATCGCGGTCGTTGATTACCAGGCGAAAGATTGAATAAAAATAGACCGACTGGAGCACCGGGAGCGCAGAAAGATATAAAGGGCCAATTTCGGGCGGCGAGCATTGGCGATCGTATCGATAACGAGTCTTCGTAGCCATCTTTATTACGGAAGCGCAAATGCGCCCGGCCGATAAATTTCCCTCTAACGAGATTAACGCGACTCGCTCTCCTAAACTCGCGTTTACAAAATAGAAAGCGGAAGATAAATCGCTGCGATCCTTGCGCCTTGCATTTTTATTACGTCATGCACGTTGAATTTATCGTCCGAACGTTCGCGCGTATTGCCGCCTCACGTTGCCTGATGTTTGCTTGTAATTTAATCAGTTTTCATTTTCTTTTGCGCGCCTTCATTCGATGTGAGTACATTGTTTACGATTATTCAACGCACTGAAAAAAATGCACTTTTCCTTAGCAAAGGAATATCTTTTTCTTTGGAATCCTTTTCAATCAATGCGAATCCTTTTGAACCGAAAGTATTAATTTTGAAATAAGTGGGGTAAATTTTCTTCCAAAATGGAGGTATTTTAATCGACTGCGTAACTCCTTTTGGATGAAAAGGATCCTTTTGAATGAAAAAGATTCCTTTTGGGAAAATTTCAAGATGGAAATCCTTTTCAATCGAAATGAAAACTTTTGTACCAAAATGATATTTTTGAGAGTGCGTCGTTACGTGAATCGCGCTACTTTTCCTTTTCTTCTTCTTCTTCTTTTTCTGTTCGCGGAAATACTGATTACGGTGAAATTTTAATTTATTCGAACGTTTATTCTCGTTTGAAAATGGGTGTAAAATAATTAAACATTGAAAAAATATTATAACTAAACAGATACTTTCTTCTACTTTTTTATGGTAATTAGATTGAAATGGTTGATGTTCGTTACAGATATTGGTCCACGGAATCCCCGGCATCTATGCCTACACTGGGTACTTTTACAACTACAAGTTCTACATATACCCGAAAATCGTACGATACCTTTATCCGCTTTCGACGACGGCTCAATTGGCAACGGTTTACTTAACGTTGATTGTGACGATGGAAAGGTACGTGGCTGTCTGTCACCCCTTAAAAGCCAGGTCATTCTGCACGTATGGCCGAGCTCGCCTGGCAGTTATCGTCATCGCGATTGCGTCCTTTTTGTACAATTTAGTCAAGTAAGTATGCCTTAAGGTTATCTACGTTCGCTCCTTAACTTGGAATTATAATGAAACGAAACATTAGAAATTCTATAAAATATAATATATATTTCTATATAAAATTTAATGTTATTGTTTCAATAATCCACTTTATATTTATTCACTTAATATCTCTACAACAATACTTAGTACAATAAAAAGAATCTTGCGAAATTGTCATGTCTAAGTTAATGAAAAAGGAGTGTCAATGTACCTACATTTGAAACACTTTTGGTGTCTTGGACAAAGAAAATGTAAAAAAACGAGAACACTTATTTTGAAGCCGTTATTTTGTATATTGTAAAATTCCAAATAGCGTTTCTCTAATTAACGTGTTCCGGACTGTTACAGATTTTGGGAGGTTGACATAAATACCGAGGTCCATTGGAAATACAATGAGACGGTGTTCTGTATAGCTCCGACTGCTTTACGAGATAATCGCGTGTACATATCCGTTTATGTACATTGGATGTATTTCGTCGTCTACTACGCCCTGCCTTTTTTAGCTCTAGTGATTTTCAACGTGGCTATTTACAAGAGGGTAAGATCTCAGAATCCTTAAATCCGTGCCGCGGCAATAACGCAAAATCAATATTCAAATCGCGTTCAAAACAGACACTGCGTAAACAAGATCGATTGCATTGACGTTAGAACGACATCGTTAATGATCGCAATAACGTCGGTCAAACGTTTCGATTTACTGTGTCAAAAAGTCTCATTTTGAGACACTTTACTCATCCGAGAAATCAAAAAAATTTCAATTTTCGGTGAATTTTTAGGCAAATTGAAATACTTGAATTTTCAGATATTAAAATATTTCATGATGAGACTTTTATTTTTGCAGTCTGCTCAGTAATAGTTGCAATTGTCTGAATAAAAAATGATGGATTTTTAATGATAAAAGAATGTTTCGTAAAAATAACATCAAAGGTTGATAAAAAAAAAATTGCTTGTATTTTGAAAAGCGTGACCGAAAGAATTAATCTTCGTCAAAATGGAATAGTATTTAAAGTTGAGTGACAACTACGATCCGACGTTGACTTTCAACGTCGTTAAGACGGCATTTAAAAATATTGATTTTACGTTTTACGTGTATTTACTGAGAATTGTTACGACCATCGTATTTGAAAATAAATATGGATGATTTCCAAATGTTTTCGACGAAAAAAAGACGTTGTTTTTTACCCCCCAAGAAAAAGGTGTCCTCGACCCACTTTCTAATATTTGACTGAATAATGAAACGTTTTGGAAAAGAAAACGTTTCATCCTGAATATGAAAATGGCATGTAAAAATGAATGATTACAGATGTAAACCGCGCTAAGTTTTTCTGAATAAATTACGTTCACATTAATATATTTCGTAACAACTTTCCTCTATTTTTCTTGAGCAGTGTTCAATTTCAAAACCTTCGCCAATAGTTCCACAAAAAACTATAACAAAATCGTTGCTTTTGCCTTACGATTTCGTATTTTTTAATTATCCCAACGTTGTTATTCCATCTTCGAATTGAAACAAAAATTTTTTCTATTTGTTTTGTATTAATTGCTGTTGACTATTCCTTTGTTGCGAAAAATCCATCATCTGGCATTTTGCACTATTGAAGCCATTCCTTTTTTGCGCGTGCTGCAAAAAAGGAGGGCTTAAAATTTACAAAATCAAATAAATGCGACCCTAGTTCCATTAAGCTTTATTTATAATCTGTATTAAATCTATATAAATACTTTTATCAATCTGATGCTTCCGAGATAAATTGATTATGAAGGTAAAAAGTTTTCGTACGTAATTGATCGCGATTAAGGGTCGCGGAGAAATCAGATTAAGGTTTAATTGCGTCGTTTGATTCGAGACAAAACGTTTTCCCTGTTGGCCACTGAATCACGGTTCGCGAAAGTAAAGGACAAAAGTAAATAAATAAATAAAAATAAAGAACGGGATAAAGCAGATAAAACAACCGCGATCTCGCATCGTAAACTAGCGTTTTAAGTTCGCACGACCTAAATGCGCAGCCAACGAAGCCGGGCCAAAAGGGGGACAAAAAAGGGACACCCAGATTTTGTCCAACCCAGTTTCCAAGCTGATAATGATAGAATTCGATATTTCTTTTTTTTCAATAAAACAAAATTTATTTAATAAAAAACCGTAAACTGGTTGATGTGACGTCTGGATTGGATCTTATAAAACGGTCGAAAGTTCGAATTTGTGAATACGTTTATGTAGAATTTTAATAACATACAATTGTTTGTTTTACCGACAAAATTTGGCGGACAATATTGGCAACCAGCCGCTGTTGCTTTAAATTTAAGAAACACTTAGCAAGAAGAGACATACTGTCTGTTATTTCCAAATTTTTGGTTTTTGTTTTGTTTTTTGTTTTTCTCTTTTTACTTCTACTTTTTTATTATTATTTTAATTGTTGTTTTTTTTTAATTTCACGATCACTGATGCGAACTATTAATAATCGATTGAAAACTTTTCCGATACTGGCAAACAAGCGCCAAACGTCGATAAAATGACGCTAAATCGAATTTAAATTGAATCGCGATGCTGGTAGAAACAAAAACTCCGACGTAAGAAATATGATAGCGTTATTGACGAAACTAAAATTTGATTCATTTGTATTTATCATGCAGCTGTGGCAACTACAGCTGGCGTGCCCTTGAACTAGATCCGTTTCCCAATTGATTCCTCTGATGAAAATACAAAAAAAAAGAAAATTATCGTTGGCGCGTAATTGTCGTTCTACGTACGTACTTCGGCCGTCATCGATTCATTTAATATAGAAGATAACTTTTTTTTCCAACATGCAGGCGTCAACAATCAACGACGCTTGAATGAATAAAATACTAATAGACTTGCCACGTATCGCCGTGACGTTGCAAGCTCACGTGTAACGTTTTGTTCATAATCATGAAATACTCAGTCCATTTACCCGCATTACGAATGTATATTTTGAACGAGACTTTACTGATTGAGTAACAAAGATATTTTTGTATCATTATGATGTCATCTTTCGAATTCACGTACATCCAGTGGAATCAAAATAAAGTGGTATAATATTGTGGACTGAATATGAAAACTTTTTTTTTTGCAAATTCCCTTCAATATTTGAAAGGAAAAAAAATTTTCCTTCAATATTTAAAAGGAATTTTTAGCCGTACGATTTTGTAAAAGATTTTCAAATAGTTTTTTCGACGATGGAACAGAATAATATTTTTTTTCAGTGCCTTTAAATGTTAAAACTTTTCATTCTAGTCAGGCCAGTTGATGGATTTTATAAATTATTATCACCGTTTGAACTGGAATTGTATTCGGCGGATTTCAAACCGATCCCCATACGAAGTTAAAGTACGTAACAACGTACACGTGCACCTCATGGCAAACACCAGTATGTCAAAGCAGTGGTTTCGTTATTGCGAGCGACTGGCAGAAGTAATTTCCTGTTTGAAAGTTATTGAATTGTTTGATCAAAGAATATATTTGTACTATTAATTTCAACAAAATTAGCGCTAGAAGTGAACTGGCCGAGCAGTTATAGCACAGATTGTTTACAATACAAATACATTTTTAGATATTGTAAATAAAAATGCAATCAATTAATTAAAATATTGCAGTACGACTTTTTCTTGCTGATTTATATATATATATTTTTTTATTCGAAAGAAATATATTTTAAAAAAATACGATAATTATCTTAGGGGTAGAAAGATGATGAATCCGATCAATTCACAAATTCATTTCGATCAATTAATTTCAATTATATTCAAGTCGAAAGTAAACGTTAATGCACGTGGTTTTACATTTAATGAACGTCTCTTGAACTAATTAATCGATCGATAAATTTATATCTGTGTCAATCGTGATCGAGATTATAGGATTTAAGAGCAATATTTCTTCTGTTATTAAAGCCGAAGTTGTCCCGCGTCCAAAAAAAAAAAAAAAACTGAGCGTCACTTGACCAGTGTTTATAATCCCGGCATTACGGTGTGTTTTATTTAGTATTCATTTCAAGGGCGTTTCGTCGGATCTGGAAATGCGAGCGCATTAATCACTGCCGCGGAAAAGTCAAATAAAACCGACGCAATCGTGACGAGATTCGGGGCTTTTGTTTGCTTTTTTTAATTGCATTCCTCGATGGAAGTGACAAATTTAAATAGCCGAAAGTCAACAGCGAATTCGAGGTGGCGAAGAAAGTGTCTCCGAAAGAACAAGGGAACGGCCGACCGATTCGTTCTCAATGGAATTTTAATAAGATTGAAACTTGTCCGATATGGAAATTATTCACCTACGAAAGTGGATGCAAATTTTAATCGAAATGAATGAAATTCAAATGTAAACTTACGTTTACTGTTACAAAGCACGTGTCTTTATCACGGCCCTTGAAAGGCGATATTTCGTTAACGGCTCACTTTCGAAGGAGTTTCTTTGCGCTTTTTCGATATGGAAATTTTGAAAGTTATTTTACAGAAAATCTACTCGATTCGTTTCATTTGAATATACTGAAATCAAATAAAAATTGAATTGAATATATCCAATTATAATTTTTATTTGTATCAACTTACTAAAAAGTTGATGTGATTTAATTTAGAAATTATATTTGACGAGTGTTATTTTTATTATTATTATTATTATTATTATTATTATTATTATTATTATTTGTGTTAATTTTGCATTTTAAAAAAATATATCGAGCCAATTAAAAACAAAGAGTAATGAATCACTGAATTATTTCTTCATCGATCGGTCAATGAATAAATTTCAATGCTCAACTTCCTTGAATCTCTCACGTATCGAATATAATTTAAGCTTTTGGCACTTGAAAAAATTTAAACTGCAAGCAGCAATCAAATAACCGCAGTTAAATGTTCCGGATAAGAATTTTTTGTTAAATTGAATTTCAGTATTCAATTTAACGTTGTAATTATTGATAAATTGTTTTAAAAACTATTTAGCAGATTGATTATATTCAAATCGAAAGATGTAAAAGAATTTATGGGTTTTATTGGTTCGTGAAAAAGAATTTATGAACTTATAAAACTTGTTAACACACGAGTCAATAGCATAAAAAAAAAGCAAAATAGTTGACTTTAAACATGAATTACAGCACATCTAATCAAACTGTGCAAAAATGAAAGACGTTGAAATAAATGGTATAAAAAGTTGATTTAAAAAAAAGCCTGTTGGAATATTATATTGAACAGATTTCATTCACGATTATTTTTAGTACGTTGAATGTTTTAATCACCGATGTTGTGCAATTTGCAATGACTAATTTTGACTGTATCATTGTCTACAATGCATCGACGATAAATTATAAAAGGAATTGAAACGTCATTCACTTTTGGTTAGCAAAATAGAAAATCATCGGTCGAAATCATCAATCATTACAAAACTCCGTAAAAGCACCGGTAAACATCAACGCATCTATTGATTACTCTTTTCTAGTTTGAAATAAATGTTCAGTTACAAAAAGAAAAAGAAAAGTTGTAATTACAGTTATGGAAAAAGTGAGAAAAAATCAAAATACACTTTGTTTTCACCAAAAAAACTTTGTTCCACCAAATAATTCTAGAATTATTAAAGAAAATATGAAAGGTATATAGTTTTGCCATATTTTCCTAGTTGCAAGGTAAATTCTCGAAATTTCCTAGACCCTCGAGATTTTTTCAAATTTTGGCCACCATAACTGTATATTTTCACCAAAAACTTCACGCGAATGTAAAATTTCGAAATAAACTTTTCAACTTGCCACAGGCTTAGTACGAACGGCGTCTTCTTTTGATCCAAGTTTTCGATTTCCGTTCGATAATAATGACTTCCCGCAACAAGGTTGCTGTCATCTGCAAACACAATTAATTTACTGCACAATACCATCTTTATCCACTAATTTTGAGGTTATATTCCAGCGAAACCACAACTTATCTGCCGCGCAGCTCTTTCAAACTCCTATGATTAATCTCCTCTTTCTTTTTCCGCAAAGCTGCAACTCTATTAACATAAGCATTTAATCCATTACTATCCAAATTACGCGGCTCTCATCAATCATCTCTATCTCCCAAGAACCATCGGCAAAACATCTTCGCAAATATTGACCAAATATCGAGCGCGCATAATACCGCAACTAACTGCATAAATCGAAAGCGGTTCCTTGAAACTTTTTACGTTCGTTCGGGCGAAGGAAATCGCGGAAGATAAATGGAAAGAAGAAAGAGTGAGAAAAAAGTGCGAGAGGAAGTAATTGTTTGAATTATCAATCATCGTTGAGGAATGTTCAAGGTCTGCTGATTATCGCATTGTTACAACGATCATCACTTGTTAAAATCTCGATGTAGTCTTTCTTGACCTAAAAAGGTTTCGTATCATCTTCATACTATTTTCTATCCGGAATCTAACTCTTCAGGAAAATAGAATTGGTTTTCCTTTTATTTATTTTTTTTTTTTTTTTTAATGTGGTTCGTAAATATTGTACCTGAAATAGTAATTTGGTTTTGTATAATAATTTTTGATTATTAAAATGAAACAGTTTTGAGTCATGGAGTAATCCTTTTTGAATTTATAATTACAAAATAGTAAATTTCATATCTTCGCTAAGAAAAAATGACGCTACCATCTTGACATGGTAAGAAAATAATGGTTTTTTTGTTTCACCACAACGCCATCTACAACTCAGGTGGGCCAAAACAGATTGTGCCACCTATTTCTCAATTTTGAACTAATGCAATCTTTTTTCTTGGTGTAACTTGACATTTGGAAAAAAAATTTTTTTTTTCAAAAATTATAGACAGAACCCTTCAATTGAAAATTTAAATTTATAAATTTTATACCACAACGTCATTTCTCTCTATGATAAAAAAGTTGTGTTCAAAAATGTTTTAAAACTTACTTTCTACACTCACAAAAATCTTTACCTTCGTTCAAGAATCACTAATTTTTGCTATTATTGTCTTCGATTAAAACCTAATTTCATCCTGTCAAGATATTTTTTCTTGGCTTCATCACTTAGTATCTTGGATCAAGGAAACTTTGCCTGGCTCAAGAAAATTATTCTTAGCAAAATATCAAGATACATTTTGTCTTGAACCAAGAAAATTTTTCTCATTCAATGCAACCTTTTTGTGAGTGTAAATCGCTTTAATTTCGAAAAACAAAATAGAAAAAATGTTTAAAAAACCTTGCATGAAAAGAGTAAATCGAAATTGGAGGTAAATCTCGAACAATTTTTACATAAAAAATACAGACAAGTGCTACGAAAAGAGACGCGGAAAATATAGACAAAATAGATGGCAATTCTCAGGGGGCAACGGGCCCTATATTCTTATCCAACTTCAGTATTATTTTCGTGGCAAAGAGAAAAGCGTAAGCGAAGGAAATTGTGACATTCAAGCGTTCCCATGTGTAGTGTGACGTGACGCCGCGACGGCTGGAAAACGCTCACGATTGTATCCTCTTTACAAACCTACCCTTCCGCCCCACACCCCCCCCCCTATACCAAACTACCCGACTACTGCTATCTGATTCTTTAATGACGCACCCCGTTCCACCGTCCCTTCCTCTTCTCTCCACCCTTCTCGCTGTGCCCCTCCCGCTCACCTCCCATCGTCGAACGTCTTCCGACTCACCACGCCTACCGCTGTCCGAACCACGACACACATTCTACTACACTACACAGACCCTTGCATATCAGCCTCGGCGG
>JABFOV010000502.1:0-37274 GCA_022817685.1 Aradophagus sp. ZL-2020 | reverse complement strand
GAATTCCTCGCGCAATTTGCGAGGACCGGAGCGGAGCGAATTAATAAAGCAATTTAACGATTAAGAATCGGGATCGCACCTTTCTCAGGCTGACCGGCCGTCAGTGAAAGTGACGCGGCCACAATTCGATCGGAATCGCACGGCGATATCCAGCGTGGCGTGTCTCGCTCGTGTCAGCCAGTCCGAAAGACATTCGCGAAATACCGCAATTTTTCAGCGGCACCGATCGACTCGATCGATATTGTCACCGAAGATAAAGTGTGTATCGCCTCGAAAGCGCCCGCGTGCTTTATGCGCAACGCTTATACATTATTGCGCCAAGTGAATTTATCGTCGGCGTTTCTCAAATTCCGCCTCCTTATTATTATCGGCGAGTACGAAAAATTGTAATACTTTTTTATTGCGCGTTTGCGAATCTTTTAACTCGCCTCGTTTCCTGGAACGAAACGTTTGACAATTTCAGAGACATTTTGTGGTGAAATGTCTTTTTTTTATTTCTATTAGAATAAGAAGAAATTTGGAGGAAAATAATTGTAATAAATGAAAAGTAGATGTTGGAATAAAAAAGCAATCAAAAGTCGTTAGAAATAGTTGCAAAGGGATGGAACTAGAAATTTGTAGAAAAAAGGAAATTGAAATAATTGCGACGAGAAAGATGTTGACTTTGAATAAAACATTAGTGTCCCGATGATTTTATTCATTTTTCTCAGAGACATTCGGAAAATATAGCGTGACTTTTCCTGAGAATGTTTTCGCGACAGTCTTCCGTTATTTTGTTTTGGTAACGACGATGACAAAACAGTCGGTCGCACGAAAAAAGTGGATCGACTGTCTCGCATAATGGCAGTCAGTGCCAACGAACGACGATTCGGATGAAAGCGGAATAGGAGCATAACTATTATACCGCGCTATGGGAACAGGTGGCTTCCTACTTTTCTGTCGAATGAGTCAGTAATTTCAGACCGACTGGTCGCTGCATTTGCGACCAAAAATTGTACGCCAAACTGACGGCGCTCTAACGAGAGAGGCGATCTCGAATACAGTTGAAGGAAAGGAAAAGAATGTTATCAGATTTAAAAGTCAGCGATTGGAATCAGCTTTTTGTTTAGATAGTGTGAAAATGATTAGAATAATTGCCGGTGTTATGAAAAATTCATGTTAAGGCTGGTTAAAAAGTCTAATTCGTAGGTGATTTTATGCTGAGCGGAAAAAAAGGATACCGGCGATGAAAATTGAATAAAATTCAATTTGCAGGGGTCACTTTTGATATTATATTGATTGAATAATAATTTGTATAGGAAAAACGAATTAACGTGTTGGTAGGTGCTTCGAAATCACGGTATCGTGAAATGTTTTCAATTACATTGCAGTACGGGGTTTGTTGATTTTATTATTAACGGCTTTTAAGTCGTCGATAACGTATATTATGAAATATACTTAGCAAATGTATTATGGAAAAAAAGTGTTGCTCCAAGCGGAAAAATGAGCCGTTTCAGCACTTTTTTATTTATTACAATGTAGATAGTCCGATTTTGTACTTGGGATAATAAATGATTTGTGCGAAAAAAAGTTATCAATTTTAAAAGAAGTGCAATTTTTCTAATTTTGTTACAATAACTGAATGTTTTCAATGCAAAAAACGCATATTTTAACATGAACTTGAAATAATTAAAATGCTGCAAAGTGCGTTATAATTATATGCACCCAATTTTTGCAGTCTTCATTGTGAAAAAAGTTGTCTACGTTCTCAATCAAAATATTTCAAAATGAATCACGTGTTATTATTCAACATGTAACCGAACTTAATAATTTTTAAAACGCTCGAAAGTGTTTTTAAATCTCGGACAAATGTGACTCGTTGCAAAACTTCTTTTGCCATTGTTTTTACAATCACATTTTCTCTATTCACTTTATCGCACAAAAATCCTCTTCCACGCGTGATTGAATAAACTTTCCGGAATCGAGAACCATTGTCATTCGAGGAACGATCATTCAATTGTATTACCGAGAAAGAGAAATTACAGTTTAAAATGATGCGCGAACCGGCAAGAGCTATCGGAATTTTGGCTTTACACTCTTCGACTGTTTCGCCGATATTTCAGGGCGGCCGGCGAGGAGGTTTCGATTCGTCAATCGCGTAACGATACTTGAGCAAAAATGCGATCGTCTGATGTTTCAATCAGAAACTTTTTTCCATGCGCAATTTAATTCGCAATAGGAATCATGACGAATTGAACAGCTGCCTTGTATTTAAACGCCGAGTTACACTGATAAAGAAAATAAGTTGAATCAATCAAATTTTAAGCAGAATCGACTGAATTGTAAAATTGATATTTGACTAACTAAATATTTGGTTTCATTAATTACATTTTGGTTGAAGCAACCAAATTCTAGGGTTCGCGTTTTACCATCCGAAGATTTAATGAGCCACGCTTTGGTTAATTTTACCGAATTATCAAATAACATGCTCAGAAAAAGAAAATTATTCTGTGTACATTTTACAATCAAAGAAATTCAACAAAATCATTTGGTTGAGCCAACCAAACGTTATTACTGAGCATACGTTCGGCTTTTCCGCTGACTTTTCAAACAGGTTTCCTCGCGTTTCCGAGACCGGAGAGAGGCAGACGGGGCTTATCATTTCTTCGTATCACTCGCGGTTTCGAATCTACGTACTTGCCAGCCAGCGTCTGATCGAAAGTGCCAATTAATAATCGCGATTCGATACTCTCACGCGCATAAGCTCGAGGCGATTTTCATTGGTTTTTGCCGGGGACGTGGAAGCTTGGCGATTACAAAGAAAATTTCACACTAATTATGCTTAATTGTAATAGTCGATCGGGGAAGTAGATAGCGTATTTGCACCGGAGAAACTGGACTTTTTTTTTAATCCGTTGCTTCCTTTTTACTTTGTTTTATATTGCGAGGTGTGTAGAAAGAGTTGGATGAAATGATTTATAATTGAGTTGAATGACTGATTCTATATTTGAAATTACAAGGTCTGCGTAATAAATTATTAGAATCAAATGTTTTCAGTTTTTCGAAATCATAGAGCCGGGCTAAAATAGACCATTTTTGACTACTTTTTGACAAAAAATATAGAGATTTTAAATTTTATTTTTCATTTTGTTTCAATACGTAGTCTAAAGATATTCTTCTCACTTATATGGAATTACTTAACATCATTATATAAAAACAGTTTACTATTGACTCAACTGTTAACTGTTTGCAGTCATAAGTGAAATTTTATATAAAAAATTATATTGAATAATAATCATCACCGCATACACTGATTTGCATGAGATGAATTAATAAATTCAATGAATATTTATTATAAATTGAAGATTTCGCAATAAAACAAACAGAAGTAAAAAAATTTATATATAATTTTGTATTAATTATACCGTAAGAAAAATCTTGAATACAGACCACAGGTGACACTGTTCATGAAATCGACGTTCATTCGTTTCTTTCACCCTTAAATGCACCTATATGGACGTAAAAAAAAAAAGTAAAAAAGTGGCACACGTGCGTTGAAAATCGGTGCAAGTAATTTGAGCCTTAATGAGTTGAAAAAAGGGGCAACAATTATAAGATATAAGGCAGTCGTAATAAATAATATCGAGGTGTATAAGGAGAACCACTTGGCTGATTAACATTATCGGACAGGCTATTCAGTAAGAGCGGTAATGGTAGAGTGATTGATGACGTATTGGATGATCGTATAAACACTAGCAACGATCGCGTTGCCGCGAGCGTTTTCTACATTCGATGGAAAATAAAAGTAAACAAGTTTGACGCCGATACATTTTATTTGATCGCGGCGGATTTTTCTCGCCGCGCGGTCAACAAAAAAAATGAAGGGAAAATAAAATAATAATAAATAAAACGCGCACACAATCCCCGCGCCGGTATCACTTACGCCGGTATTTATTACCGTCATTACGGTGCTTATTCGCTTACACTGATACGGTTTCAATGAAAATTGTCACGAAGAGACAAACCGCGCTCTAAGAAAACTGTCAGGCTGCAATAAAATTTCAATTGCATTTCCATCGGCACGGCTAATTAAAATGATTGCGCTTATTTTTAATTTGTCTTACGTCGAGACCGTGGTATCGCGCTCATTGTCAATTACGAAAATGCCGCGACTTTTTCAGGCAAAATGAAAAAGGTTTTGTCATACGTTGATCGATAACAGTCGTGATATCGTATCGTAAATATTTCCCCGGCGTTCCTTCGCACTCGTTTTATTTTTTTTGTTTTTTTTGTTTGTTTGTTTATTTACTTGATAAACGAGTGCACTTTGTCGAAATAATATAAAAACGTGAGTGTTTATATAGTGAACAGCATTCTTCCGAAATGAGAGAGTTGATTGATTATATTTGCTTAGAAAAAAATGTTAGATTCAACGGTGATGTATGAAAGAGCAATAATTTAATAAGTATTTACAGCTAGTTCTTGATACGTTTACTAATTTAATAATCACATTTCAACGAGAAATCGAACTTTTTTTTATTCATTGAATTCAATTTCAATTAATTGCTTATTAAGCTTATTTGTAAGTTAAATTTGTTCCATTTCATCAAGAATTGTATATTCTGAAAATATTTTTATTCGCAAACATCATCGATTTTGATTAAATAATAAACAAAATTTTCGGAGCAAGGAATATACATCCGTTGAAGATATATTACGAACGGGCCGGTTCACCTGGTGTGATATGAATTCGCGGGACGATAAAACGTAGGCGAGACATAAATATGGCATTTTTCATAAGAAAGGGAAACTGCTGAAAAAGAAAAGCAGCGAAAGATTTGTCTGCCGACGGGCGTTAGTTTGCATTACCGAGGGCGTGGTACGCGGTGAGCCGAGGTTACGCTCGGATCGAGAACGGCTCGATACTTTCCCGATCTCGGCGATCCGCGCTCTGCTATTCTCTTTATGATACGTGGCACGATTAGGTTCCTAATCGCGGACTTTATGCAACATGTGGCCAACCTCTCGGCCGGTGTGTGCGTGCGCGCGTGCGCCTGTGTGAGCGCACGTGACCTGCATGCACCGCGCGGCAATCCTCGAAGCTTTTGCCGTGATCGCGAGCGCGCAATTAAGCCTACTGACCGACTAAGTGAGAGATTACTCGCACTTTCAACGCCGAGACCGTCGCATCGTGCGATGCGTCACGGCTAATTACTTTGGCTCCTTCGGTCCCGTTTGTAAAGGAAAGAGACATTATTACAGTTGGTCCGTTAGCTCCTCGTTGCCACCTTTTTTTTCGTCTGACACTTGCAAGGTTTAGTAATCCGAGAAGGTTTTAAGAACTTTTTTTTTTTTAATAAATTTACCGCGTTAAAGGGGACAAATGAATTTTGATATTACTGATAACGACGTCAGTGCAATTTAATGATTTGTTGTAATAAAATAATTGATAATTTTAGAAATACGTCACATTTTATTTGTTAATACTTGTGTCATAAAAGACGATATAAATAAGAGGGACAGACATTTTACAACTTGATTATGAGCTGTAACGCATGGCATCGATGTGTTTTTGAAAAGGCATTTTTTCTGACCGGGCCCTTATATGGCCCTACAGAAAAAAAGTCGCTTGATCGGGGCAACGTAGATACCATCCTACATCAAGATCTTATCAAGCTGTGAGATTTTTACTGGGAAAACAATAATTGTTGATATTGATTGAATGATTACACAAATTAATATAATGATTACTGTTAATAATTTATCATTTAAAGCATTAAAATAATCAGTAATTACATATTTAGAAATTTTGTATATAGATTTATTTTTCGTACGATGCTGAAAATATTGAGTACAGTAGTTTACTACTTAAGTAGCGAGCCTTAATTATTATAATGGTAAAAGGCTTGAAATAAGATATCATAAATAATCAATATTGTAACTATAAAGTATAACAAAACTGCTCGTAATCATTTATAGCTATTGTTCATCTTAAAGAGAAATCCGAATGATAAAATTAACTTTGCTTTTGATTTATTGAAAAAGTCCGATTTTTTAAGGCAAACGTGTAACTTTCTCATGCAACTTACGATAATTCTCTGTTGAATCAACTCGAAGAGAAAGAGTGCCTCTATACAAATTTCATAATTCGCAAAAAGTGATACGATCATACTATCGTCCTGTGCTTTTGTCAACTCCGGTGTTTCCTTTGTCACGGCAAACAATTCGGAAAGACATTTCCCGGTTCGAAAATGTTCTTCATTGCAAATTTATACCACCCTTCCAGAACATAATCGCGTATAATAGCACACGTGGCTCAATAAAATATCGAACATAACGTCGAACGAGAGCATAAACATTCCCAACGGAAGTATCCTGTCATTACTGAAAAGTACTAGATCATTTATTAACATTACGGATAAACGACAAAAAAATCGAACGTTAATCCAGACGCAAGCTTCGTAATTGACGTCAATTACATTAATTGCAACCTCTCCCGCCTGAATTTCATCCCGCTCGTTTGCGATTAATCGTCAGTTCGTAAGATCGTTCGGTGCTTCGTCGCTATCGAATATAAATCAGAGCGTTGTCCGTTGATTGGCAAAAGGAAAAAAAATGACATATGTAAAAAAAAAAAGGTAAAACTATCGATCCAGTTTTCCGCCTTTCCGTCTCGTTCGCCGTGAAAAGGCCGGCTTTTCTTTCGCGAAAACGAGAAACCACCAGCAAGAAAAGGGAAAATGACAATCGTTTTCATTCCAGCGTCGCTGCGCGTAAAAATGCAGCCGCGATTGCAACGCGCTCAAAAATGCCATCGCCCGTGGGCCCGGTATAGCGAATATCGTCGCTTGTTAATTAACGAGCCGAGCGAGAGCCGGCACAAGGAGCGAGATAAAAAGGGGGGTGTAAGGGAGTAGAGAAGGATCGGGGGAAGGGGAGGGGGGGGGCGAACAACGAGGGAGGGAAGGAACGTACGAGAGGAGAGTCTCGTAATTCTCTGGGAATACCGCGAGACACGCCGTAACTGCGCGGTCGGTTCACTTGCCACACTTCCTGCACCTAAGGGGCCGCGAGTCGGTTGCACCATAATCCAACAATAACGTCCAACACATGTCGCGTACACAGACGCACCTGATTACATTCCTCGCGTCGCGCGATTTCGTTGGCAACAGACGGCCGAGTCGATTTTCCCGCGAGTTAATTAATACCGCTGACCCTGACCGGTCGGAGACGTCGTTTCTACTATAAATCAACGTCGATACGAATCGTTTTGAAACATTGGATTATGGATCGACCTTGCAAGAGTCGTTGATGATTGTGGGTTTAGTTTTAAACAATGATGAAGGGTGATTGTTGGATATATATATACTTTTTGAATATGAGGTTTAAACGAGGTTGATTTCAGGCATTAGGTACTTTGAGATGGATAGTTGGGCGATTTGATGTTGATGCTGATTAATTAATAAACTGATCAATTAATTGATTAAATGGATTGATGATGTTGATTTTAGGAATCAAAGAACTTTGTTTGGAATTTGAATGAACGTCGATAAAAGTTGTTTTGAAATTATACATTTTGAACTGCTTTTGCAGAAGTCGTTGAGAATGATGAGTTTAATTTTAAATAATGATGAGGAAGGTTATCGACTGAATATGAATGAAATTAAGTCCGTAGTCAAATTCACAAAATTTTGCAAATAGCTAGATAATGATATATTACTTAACGAGGAAAAAAATGAGTTTTAAGTTGATAATCCTTTGGGTTACCAACTTACAACAAGGAAATCAAATATGGTTGGTATCACGAGTCGACAGCAAGTGATACCAACATATTTTATTTTCGAGTGAGGAAAAATGTTTTTATTGAAAAGTGTTATTTCAAAATACTTAACTGTTTACAAAAAGTTATTCAAAATGAATGTTAAGCAGACTTTAGATAGAAATATTTTTTGAAAGGGTAAAAAAAAATGACGCATTACTAACAACGCCCTGCGATTTGTCAATCTCGTTAGGTTGATGTCAATCGATGAAAGGAGGTACGCGTGCATGTGTTAGCGCGATGTGAGAGCGAGGCGGGAAAAAAGGTGTACTTGCCGATGAAAATGGCGAGGAAATTGCTTGGCTCGTGAGGTTTAAGAGACGTGAGTTATTTCTTCGGAGATTAATGATCTGATGAAGCCGCCCCGAGATGTGTGCTTTTTTTTCCCAACTTTTAAAACGATTGTTGACGGACTAAAAAGTCGCTGTTTTTTGCGAGGAACATTGTGTTTGACGAAGGAAGGAAGTGGCGGTGAAAATAATCGCGTGATATGAGAAATATGTGACGGGACTTGTCGTTTCATTTAACTTTTCCATTCAGTCATTATTAACACTTTAGTAAGAGCCGACGCTTTTTCACGTTGTTTCACATACTGCATTTCTTTCTAATGACAAGGAATTAAATCTTATTAATAGATGATTGAAGCTTGGCTAATAACGGTTTAGATGATTCTAAATAAAATGTCGTATAGTGTATATTTACTTGAAACCGTGTGAATGACTGAAATCAAAATATCATTAAAAACTGTAATAAATTAATGATAATATTATGATAAAATTGTAATAAAATTATATTAAAATCATGACAAACGTACTATAAACTCGAGATGAAATTGTATATCAACAATATTTATACAAATAAAATTTATCTCGGATGAGAAGGAAATTGTGAACAAATCCAAAATACAAACGTGTGATTGTGATGAAAATGTGATAGATCCGTGACATAACTGCAAACGATAAAACGACATAACTGCAATCTATAACTTGCAACGAGTCCCAAACGATGCAGTAACAAAACTAGTTTAACATTTTCGATTGAAATTCTCTTCGCATCGTTCCTTCCTGGACATGTAAACAGAATGCTCACGTGGTATTTCATTAGTAGCTATATGTCAGCACTGAGTTGATATTAAAGGTTAAATGTTATGAGGACATAGAGTGACTTATTTGCTTTTGTTGTCGTCGGATTTATGAACAATCGCCTATGCCATGAATACTTTTACTACCGTGATAACGCAGTGATGAAATGTTCCATTCGAAAAATGTTACGCGAACTTGTCTCATGTCAACGCGTTGTATAATACCCGACTTAATGTGGCAAGACATTGTTATCGTCGGATCGTCATCTCCGTCGCATCAAAATGCAGCGTTGCAATATTGCAATTAATCCTTCATGTGCCGCCGACATTGCGGCGTAACCGGCAACGTGGGCTTAGCGCCTTTTTCACTCTTTTTACCTTTTCATTCATACATTTTTTTAACCTTTTGTTTTTGCATCGACAGCAACAACGTGGCTTAGACATTTACGGCAAAAAAACGAAATCAAAAATAATAATAATAAATAATAAAATAATAAAAAAGGCGGGAAAATAATTAAATAAACTACATGATACATTGAAAAAATTCGAATATATAAATAAGGTCGTAAAACCAGTGTAATAATTTATGGAACAAACGTACGATAAACACAGTGTACGCCGGTCGAATTACAGTACTTTTCTAATATAAATTATCGCGCCCAATATCAACGTCGCCAGAATGTTTGATTCGAATGATCATTTGTCTTTCAGCATGGCATTTCGGCTGTGTTTCAAAGTAAAAGCACGTTTCATTGGGATCCCGGAGCAATCGACACTCACTGTTCACAGTAAGTGAAGAGACCGTGACTTTTTTTTCCATAAACATATTGGTTGCACAATAAAGAGACCGGATTAAAAGTCGCTTAGACGTTTCTCATGCGTTTTGTAATTGAAACCCGTGCACATATCCTCATCTAATATTTCAATTAAAATGACCGTTCTTTTCGCAAAACGGCGATATATAATTACGATAACGTAAGAAATGTTTGAGTTTATACCGCGCGAAAGAATTTCCGATCTACATAAGAGAGACTAGGTGCTGGTAACGGCGAGTGAACGTGTAACTAATAATATTCCCAGGAACGCATAGGCCGGGTTTGATAAGACCTCATTTCGTGGTTATAAAATAATGGCTTTAACATCGGGTTATAATAATGTCTGATCAGCGTGAGCCTAAAATGTGCTTTCGATTTCGATCGTGTCTCGGATAAATAATCGATTGTATAGATAAAGGCGTGTGTCAAATTATAATTCCTCGGTGAAAACGGTTTATATGTGGCGGTCTGATGTTCGTTGGTATCGCGAAGAATTTTTACTTAGGGAACGATGTGATCGAATGATGTAACTTAAAGGTCGGCAAAATTATTTTAAAATATCCTCAAAAAAAAGGGAAAGAAAAAATAAGTCTAGAACTGTTATTTTTGTTCTTAATTTTCAATTCTCTTAATTCTCAGTATATGATTCTTATTTTCTTCATTTTATTTTAACCTTCACGTTACATTCAGTTTTTTTTTTTCTTGGAGCGTTAAGATATGCTATTTTAAGAGAAGAAAATTACAACGTATCTAATAAAATTTTTACTTTTTTGCATTCGATATCTGGATACGTAGACATATCTGTTTTTTTACACAAAACAAACTAATATGCTTCCGCTGATACTTCATCCACGCTTTCAAGAAAGTTACTAATTTTATTCATTCGTTTTCCTTCGCGTATAAATAAATGAAACCTGTTCTGAAAGACCCGACTGAAAAGAATCGATAAACTTATATTTTTCGATGTACGATAGAGATTTGTGAAAGACATAGATCGTTTGAGAATCGAAAACAAAGTAAATCGAATTTGAAGTACAAAATTAAACATCTTCGTTCAAAAGTAATCTTGAAAAATCAACATCGTTCGACCATTGTTTTTGTCGCGCACAATTAAACCCCATTTCCCCGTCTTTTTTACTCGGGTCCATCAGACCCATGTGGTCCTTCGAGGATCGATCTGCCGTATAAAATTTCAAAAGTAAATCAGACACATTTATCATCCGAACGAAAAACGGCGTCGCCTTATCAAAGAAATTACGAGCGAATTCATTTATACGAATTTTTACTCCTCGTTTACTGCCGACTTTTTTCCCCCAGCCAATAACGGTAATTACTCCAAGTGTATCAATCATAATGCGATTAATCCATCATGCGAGCGCAATCAATTGAACAGGATCGTTAACAATAATGACAAGTGAAAAAAGAACGGGGGGAGGGGGGGGGGGATGTGGATCGACGCGAGACAATAAATGCGCGCGCGAACGGCCCGCAGGCTACGGCGATGATTTATCCGGCGAGCGCGATGTTGGCGCGCGTCGAATTTGGATGTTGGATCGGTGTTAATGGAACGATCAATCGGACGAGGTTGGGAGCAAAAGCGAGCATCTGTTCTCACAAACCGGGCGTCGGATGCTGATTATTATTTTTTATTTTTTTTTTTTTTAATTTGTTCTCTTTTTATTCTTTCTTTTCTTTGCATTTTTTTGTTTACGGATAACTGGCTACCAACGTGGCGCTCGGTTACTTTCGCTTTTTCTCGCACTACTTCTACGCCTAACGCCGGCGAGTCTAAAGAGGCTCAAGGTAAGCGTTCGTTTCCACCGGCGAGCCGACGCTGAGGCCGTAGGTGTCGAGCGCCCGCAATTAGACAGGGTCGAATGAAAGGCACCAGATCTCTCACTGCATTTCAAGCGGAAAAACAGCCGCGCCGGCCACACTTAGCGCCGATCGTACAATCGTCGTCTAGCGTAGTTACGCGAACCTTGAACTCGGCAGTCGTTTCAATTGTACGCTTGACATTTTTGTTTGCTTGGCGTGGGGCCTTTTGTTTGTTCATATTTGGTCGCGTTTGTTTTGTCTGCATCGTTGATTGCATCGCAGATTGGTATCGGTGAATGGTAATTGGTACTACCGTATTGATAGCGATTGGTACCAACATTTTTAGCAGTCATTGAAATATTCTGATAGTATTTTTCATGCCCTGAAAATGCTCCGAGAATATTGTAAATTTATTTTGCAATGTTTGTGTTATTAGATTGGAACATTATTTGCGTTAGGTTGGTTGATAGTTGCATTTTTGAGGTCACGATGATTCGTTCATTTGTTATTCTGGTACCACGGAGTATTTTTGTATTCGTTTATTTATTTCTGAGTTTAAAAAAAATGAAATTAAGTCTAAAATCACTGTGTCTTCAAATATAGAAAAATGTTTTGCTCAAATTATAATTATCATTGCGGATGTAATATTTTCTTCTGTCTGACTTAACTTTCAAAATGTTATCAATATTTGTAGAAAGAGAATAAAAAAACTGATCATTAAATTTTATCGAACATTCGTTAAGCAAAGTATATAAGGCTGGATTTGTATTTAGTTTGATAATTTTAAACCAATTGTGTTGCTAATTAAAACTTTGTCCTTATATTCTTCGTTATCAATAGTTCGGTCAAATTTAACGAACCATTTTTCTCCGCATCGTTGGGTCATAATTAAGTTGTAATGGGTTTCAGCATTAATTTGAATAGCATATAATTGCGCATCAATAATAAATTTCCCTTATACTCATCATTAAAGAAATTGCCATTTTAAAGCATTAAACGCAAAATTAGTCAATCCATCGTTAATGAGATTCGCGCTTAATCAAGTATTTGTGTTTATTCCATACATAAAATCAACGGTTCTTAATTATACTTTCGATGGTACTTCGTTGAATCCATAAAAATTTTTTTGAATCAACCAAATTATTTGTTCGTGATTTAAAGTTAATTATTTTTGTAAACACGATTTTATTCAATAAATAAAAATTATTGATTGTCTTGATAAATCGAACGTGAAAACCAATTTTGTACATTAACACAATTGTTTCTTTAATCAATGTAAATTTATGAAACGAGAAAACACAATAACCATAGGATATTTTCTAGAATCAGCAATATCATTTTTAAGCGTGCATAATGAACGCATCAGCCGACATGTTAAATGTACTCACTTTGATAAAGCGACATTTTTGTGTGATTACGGCAACGTGAATATTTGTTTGAATTAAGCAAATCACGAACGGCTCGGCTGTATAAATTTGTTTTATGATTACGTTACAGCAACGGTCAAGTTGAATAATTATTACCTTAAAGTTGCAGCGACCTCTTTATTACAATATCTCAAAGTTGGTTAGATAAAACGAGCTGTGTTAATATTTATCATCAGAGCAAATTATTAATATTAATTTGCAAGTTTTTAATTACACGTTACCCCGTGAATTATTGAGTAACAAAACGTGCGTGTTATTTGTGCAGTTTGCATTTATAAAAAATTAATGAGACTTGAGCGTATTTCAGAATTACCGGAGAGTCATTTAAGTTACTGAAATTCGGTCGTTGAATCTCGTGTTATTAAAATTTATAATTTATAAATCGTTACATTTGTTATTGCAAATGTTACTGTATAAGTTATAAATTTTCGAATTGATTATAACTAGGTGAACTTGAAAATATTAAAGATCTTCAACTTTTTTTATTCTATAAAGTTGGTAACTCATGCAAAATAGAAACATTGATAAAATAACTGATTTGTTGAACAGAATCTTATTGTTAAAATATCATTTGTTGTGTTAAATATTATATTTTATAAATTTACTAATCTCAGAGAAGAAATCGAAGTCAAACATGTCATATTTTTTATTTTAATTATAAAATATTGCAAACAGTTTTTCTTCAGATTAAAAAATAATTATTAACTTGATTGTTGATCGAGTTGCGTTTAAAACTTTGTCTCAAACGTAAATGAAAATAATTTTCTTTTAATTACGTTATTATCAAACGTAAAGGAAATGCCATGTTTTTCGACGTTTAGTTAAATTAAACGTTATTTACTTCCTTTTTTTTTTATCTGCAAACTATGTACAACTTTTCATTAGTTATGTAACGAAGTCCTATTAACTGAACGTCAAGTTTCTCAACATTTCGAACAATCGATACTCCAGAGTTTGCTCTTAAAGTTTGTTCGTTTTTTCACCGTATTTCGTATTTTAAATTTAATGGCAAAACAAAGTTTTTAACAGTATAGAATAAATAATGACGTAAATAACATAAAAAAACGCAACTTTTTTTATTTTTATTTTATTTTCTTATTTTCATTCCTTTTGTCAGCAAGTCATATTTTTTTAGGGTTCCTTTTTAGATTAACGGTAAGGCGGTGTCATGAAATCCGCACTGTTTTGTATACTCGATCTGCGCCTATTTTCAAGGGAAAGTTCTGCCATTACAAACATTACACAAAAATGGTACTTTCACGAGTAAAATAATTAATCGAATGAATCGACAAAATAAGTCGTTTTGAACGAAGAATGTTTACTCGGAAGTAGACATTCTTTCTGTACAGTTTTTATTTATCTCGCTCACATGCTTGCAATATAATAATATTACAATTGTAATTGTTTTATAAATTTATTCATTTACTTAATTACATTATTTTAGCATTCATACACACTTTAATTTACTTAAAAATGTTTATCGAATTCACAATCAACTTCTTTTTAATTTTTGCTGCAACACTTTACAATTTTCGAAACTTTTTTCGTTAGTTGTTATACAGATATATATATACCATCACAATTACGAGAAATTCCGCTGATTATTGTTACGATACAATTAAAATGTTTCTAATCATTTATGCAGTTTAAATAATGTCGCATAAACGTAAACAAAAAGTGGCCTTTCCTTCCTTGATTTATTATTGAAATCAATTTAATCTCGAAATTAAGCTTTTTTTTAATTGCGAACGCGCCACATTAATCAACAATTCCTTAATAAAACTGAAAGTTCCTTTGCATACGGTGGGATTATTTTTGCCGTTGATCTTGCTTTCTATGCCGAAGTTATTAGTCACATGAATCGTTGACCAGAGAACGTGTGTATCTGAGCGTGCGCGAGAGGCGTCACCCGAAGTCACCGGATATGCGTTAACGCGAGAAGAAGCTTAGAAAGTTAGTTCGGGTGTAAAAAAAAAAAAAAAAAAAAAAAAGAAAGATGAAAAAAGGAATGAAATGATGAAAGAAGTTCAAGAAAAAGCGCATTTTGTTTCATCAATCTATGAGAAAGGACGGTTCGCTTCCTTCCAGCAAAACGTTGCTTCATACGAATATAACTCAACGTTCGTGCTGCTATTTACAAAACATGCAAAACTGCACAGTTTTTGTGATTTTAATAATAAATTTTTGAAAACATGTAAATAATAATCACAGTAGCATCAATTATAAACAATCATAACAACAATGAAAACAAAAATTAAAATAGCGATCGCAGCAATGATAATTACTCCGAGATGCCCAGTTTGTAATTTACAATTTTGTCATGGAAAATCATTCGTAATTTGTTTGAACTCGTTTGTTTTACGTACGAAATGTACGCACTTGAAGGGACAACAAAAAGGGAAAGGGAGGGACGATAAGCTGAAAAAAGCCACCGTTACTTATTGGACAGTTCGATGTAAACATTAAAGCTCTCTTTGTTTGCCTGCGCATTATTTGGATAATTGCAGCATATTTGTGTAGGTTATTATATAAATAAGTGAAATGCTTCAATTCGAGGCGAGCAGTTGTATGTTTCTTGAGACGGAAAATGTGTTGCGAACATAAAGAGAATGCAACGCTAATGAATACCTTCTTCCACTTCTTGCGCGTATTTGTAATCTTATTTTCAGTTGCATGCAATTATCAGCTAGTTATTTCATTTCATATTTATAAACACGCCCGTGGAAATTGTTACAACAATCCACGTAACGACGCCTAAGACATTTCCTGCGGCCGAAAAAAAGTTTATCCAATCAAAATCTCGGCTTACCCGAGTTAAATATCCAGCGGCTACTGTCACTATCAATTACCAGTCAAATTAGTAACGTCTAACTACATAATGAGTCATATTTTGAGTTTCTTCATAATTCATGAGACATTTGAACATGGCGCTATTTTGTCGGTTCTTATTATATTATGATATGATGCGTTATATTATGTAATACTAAATAATGTTCCATTGTAATTTATAATAAATTATAACACGTTTCATTGAATTGAGAAAAATGCGCTATAAAAAATTTTTTTTCTGAGAAAAGTGAGATATGTATGTTTGAAACCTAAAAATTATTATTCAAAGATATAGTAAATTTTTTTTAAAGTCAATAGATATTAATCTCTTGCGATTGACTTCTATTCACTTTGTAATACAATTTATTATTATTATTATAATTTGAATGACAATTTATGAATTGTGGACAAATGTATCTCATCTTTTTCCCAATTTTTCACAAAAAAATATTGTAAGAAAGTGTAATTTTTGTTTTCTTTTACTGCTGACAATAATTAAAATTTGTAATTGCATCAATTGTCCTATATTTTTTACGGAAGTTGTTATATCATTTAATTGGTATGACTATATTTTGTTCCAGTGAAATAATTAAATCTTATATCACTTTTTACAATGAGTTTTCCATTCTCGTTTCAAAAGACACATTCTAAAGGGAAAATGCACTTTTACACTCAGTTAAAATTGTTCTACGTCGAAACGCTGCAAACGTCTTACGCATCAATTTAATCACTACAAATATGGTTCATAATGTTGCAAGGACGTTTACAGTTATTTAACCACATATTCACCATTTTTAGCAACCGTGTAGCAATCGCGTAGCCATTTTTGAATACATTTTCGTCCGCGACACTTCGCAAGTCGGAGAAAGTTTCGTCGGTTTTCAAAACTTGTTAATTAGCCGAATCGTTCGTTGGAAAAACGGACAAGAAATAATTTCTAATACATTTATTTTCCGTCCGCTACTTCGTTTAATGATCAGTTGTGATGGATTAACAAAGTCTGCGTTTTTTCTTTGTCTAGATGAATGTTCAATCGTATTAATTGTTTATAATTTCGCTTCTTATGCCGAATAGCGATCTGACGCGTGAAATACTCCATTAATAATCCTTCAATTTAAATTCGAAATGTAAACTCTTTTAATTTCAGCATCGTCGTGTATGCTTTAAGATTCTGATATCAGATTTTTGCGGTAATACTTAAATATATTATTTATATAAAGTTTCATATACAATGTTATATGTATTTTTATATTACTTAACAATAACTGAATATTTTAGCAAATCTTTACAATATAAATCATTTCATTTAATTTTTGTGATATTCTTGATGCGATCTTCATATACCATGTTGTCAACACAATATCGCCCTTTTTTTTATTAATCTTCATTCAAATAATTTCTTAGAAATGTTCGTCTTCGCCAATAGATAAATTAAAACAAAACGTCAAACACTTTTCCAACCATTTCTTTTCCTCAACTATCCGGGTGACGCAACACATTCTTTCCCATGAATTCATCCGGCAAAGAGTCCATCTCGCAAGGACTGCCCAGAGCTTCGATTTCGTCGGAACGATTGATATCGTTGCAATAAATAATGGGAAATGATTAGAGATTGGCATAGTTCGTGGGACCGAGTGTCACGACTTCCAAAGTTGTTACGTCGCCAGTTGCATAAACTGCTTGAATTTTAATTGAATCAAACTAATAATTTCGAGCGCAATTAATAATTCTGTTAACAGTCGGGAATAATTGTTTCTTGGCATTACGGAAGCTTCTGAGCAATTGCATCGCCGAAAATTGGATGGGAATATATTGATTTGCTTCTCGTATTCGCAACTGACATTTTCCAACGGACGAAAATATATTACGAGCAAATTATGCGATGATTTTGAAGTTCGTTCACCGTGCAATTATACGGTCGAAAAATTGGCACGAATGATACACTCCTTGTATGCACTTCTTTCAATATTTATTCATCATACTCGATGCACTTTGATACAAAAATAATTAATTTTAACCATTTTACGACTATATTCCATTGTTATAATATGTAAGTTAATTTTGTCATTATTTTCTCCGTGTATAAGATGTACGAGTTTCTTTTTTCGTCTAATATCGTGAAAAAGGGCATGTTACAACTTCATTCTGTCGTTTGAACATAGTGGCTAAGTTGACATAGACACAATAAAGCAGTTGCAAGGTTACGTCCTACTAGTGTTTTGAAGAATACGCAATAGTAATCTTATAGTGATTTATAGTGGCGTTATCTTACAATGATTAATAATAAGATAACGTCAGGAACATTCTTGACTGGGATAGCAATAAATTATGACATTATAAAACGTGCTTTGTAAGTAACAACGATGTCGAAGCATAATAAGACCATTTAAAATGTATAACAGGGGGATATCTAATTAAGTGCCACAGCGGTGGATTAATTATTATCATTATACATTTGTTTACATTTGTTCAATATTCAAAGCAGTGCAAGTTGACGTTAATTTTACCACGGTCTAGTTTCTATTCATATATATGTTTGTTAAATGGAATTTGCGTTTTGCTATTTGCAAGGGGGTGTCTACTATCAGTATTGATGCTGTTTTAAATTATCGTTTTGATTTGCTTTTTTTGAATTACTATTTTGAATTGTTATTTTACCATACCTTCTTTGAAAAATCATTTTTTTAAATCAAATCATATCAGAAGATACGTAAAATCATACAATAAATTCATCCAGAATATCAATTCAAAATCGATACTTCAACTGCCTTCCTTTTGAATATCAAGGTAAATGCACCCGTCACTGGCAGTGTTCAAAAATAATAAAACTACTAAACATATTTATTTATATTAATTTTATTCATTTAACAACTATAATTTCAAGGTCAAATCAACGCAATATGATATAATTTCACAATAAACTATAATGCATTTGATATTGACCTCAGTAATTGAAACAAAACTACAAAACAGTAACCAGTCATTAATCAGCTGAGCCTTATCACCGTTGAATCGTTAGTGATGAAATGCTGTTACATGCAAATTATGGGCCATTTATGATGCATCATAGATCATCGATGACAATCGGTAAAAGAAAGGGCGAAGGGGAAAAAAAAAAAATAAAAAGAAAAAAAGTGAGAACGAAAGAAAGAAACAAGGATAACGATTAGCGTCAATTGAGTGATTTTCCTGTGCCGAGGATTTGCGGAGCCACGCGATCTTGGTGTAACTTTCTTGCAAGTTTCACCGTGATCGCAAACTAGGTGAATCGTCACGAAGAGGCGACTGCGGCAGCCAGCCATGTGATACGGAATACACGGGCTAACCCAGATAAGCGACAGATTGATCGGAACTGTTGGTTCGCTGATTTCTACTCTTTTTCTTTCCGCACTTTACTAATTCACGAGTGCCGGCTTTTTCTCGGCAACGGTGAAGGCCGTTCCGAGGCGCAGATATTTGATTCAAGTTCAATGACTCGATATTCGCCATTTATTTCTGCACTGCAGATCTCGCGAGTGTTCGCGGCGAAGGTGTTTCGGTGTCACACGATATCTCGTATATTGAGCGTGCTGTTGCCCATGTCGAAATTTATTGCTGAACCAGCAATGTTAAGTTGCAGATGTGACTACTCGTAGGTAGCTAATTGATGTTGCGCTTTGATTTTAAACGACTAGTTGTTGGGAGACTGGACTGTTATTGGCTAAATGGCTAATAGCTTGAAAGTAGTTATGTTTACTGTTTGAGATAGTTAACGTGACTCTCGAATTCACGAACAATTCTAATATATGTTTGTAGTTATACTGTACGTTCATAATAATTATGAAAACTTATGAAATGTTTACAATTTCATTAAATTATTGATTTACTTGATTCTTATGAATTGTATCATCATTTGGGATGAAGACGTAACATTTTAAATAGTTCCTACTTTTTACTGTAAAAACTTGAGTTGCTTTTATTTATTTACTTATTTTTTTTTTTAGTAACATTTATATCAGAGGATTTTTCTTATCGCAAGTACGTCAATTGTATGTAATAAAAAATGTATTTCAATTATATTAACAATGATATTGATCTAAATTACAAAATATGTGAAATTATGAACAGCAAAAATAATGTTCTTAAAAAATATTGTCGGATTTAAGTGTTGAACAAACGATCGTCTTACCCTACATTGATATAATACATTGAATAAGAACTTTTATTACTTTTGGAAAGTATCATTACGAATACTTAAAAAATTCGGACACAATATTATCAAAACCGAAGTTAAATTTTTGGAACCCTCATTAAGCAATAAAATTGTATTTAAAGAAAACCCAAGTCTTGTTGTCTTTGTTAGAAGTCATGTTTTCTTTACTCAAAATCCTAATTTAGATGCAATGAAAATCGTTTATGTCGACGTCAATCGCAACGGTGAAATTACATAAAAGCCAATCAATAACGGTCTTTTTTCCGGTCCAAAGTGACTCGTGGCACAGGTCTGGGAGAGGGAAGTGGGGCGTCAGGTTTCCGAGCGGAGTCGGTTTCGGGCGAAATGCAAATGCACGCGCATCATTATGACCGGGAAGTCTCGAACAACGGGAGGATTTGCGCGGGTGGCAGAGCTCGCGTCTGGAATTAACTCGCGTCGCGCGCGCTTAACCGACGATTGATCCGCGAACGGTGGCTTGTGATTGATGATTGCACGATCCGAGTGATCGATTACGTATGCTAATTCGAGGAAGGTTGAGTCAGGCGTGGCGATCGCGTTCGGTGAAAAATCACTGCTCATAATCGGGCGTACTTAACTCGGCTTAATTAACCCAGTTTATCTCTAAAGCAGCGTGTGAAAGATTGTTTAAATTGTTAGTTTTCAATGGCGTTATGTTTGAGAAGTAAAAGTGAGCATTCGAATTTTATAGAGTTACTGCAAACAGTGTGATGTACTGCAGTGTTTGGAGAATTAGAACTTGAAAAAATGTTTCTTTTATAATATTTTTTAATTAACTTTTTAATTGAAGTTTAATAAAAACCTTATGATTCTGTTTAATTAAGGAAAATTCGGTTACTCGCAATAATTTAACAATGGCCTTTCTCACGAGAGTTCGGCAACCCAAACTCAAGTCATTGTCTTGAAAAACCATGACCTGCAATTTCCGTTTCAATAGTTCATAGGTTATCATCTTTGTTACCTAACATCAAAACTCCGAATCGTCGCGCCCGAAACAAGATTGATGTGAAACTAAATAGTTGAAAACGGTCGTCGATGTCCAATTACACAGTCGAATGATTTGCGTAACCGGTTGTCAATTTCTAATGGAGAAATTAAGATTACGTTCCCCTGATACACGTTTGATACTGATGATTGATAAATTATTTTTCGATGACGCTCAGTAATTTGCGCTTAGCCTATTGGAAATAATCGACCTCTTTCCCTCAACCGCGCATTAAACTAATAATATAATATTTGTCGGCGATACAAAGATTAATTCAGACGTTCTTGAAGGTAAGCTAAGCACGGATTAAGAGTCGAACAAAAAGTCTCGCTTCTCGGCAACAAAGAATGCAATACTCAAACCGGCGCTCGTTTTTCGAATCCGCCGTTGCTTTCTCGTTTTCACACTTTTTCTTCAATTTTTACTTTCATCGCCAGTCAACAGACGGTCCCATTGTATCGCGGTCAAAAATTGTTTCGCCTAATCGCGCCGCCGACATCTTTTTCGGTCTGCTGTTAGTTCGTTCGGACGTTGTTAATTATTTAGATTAAAATTCATATTTACACTTTCTCGCGTTGCACAAGTGCAGATTTTACGGCGCACGCGTGAACGTGGTTTCTGTGCAATGTACACTGTAAAAAATTTAATTGAAAATTCAAGCATGGATGCTTTCGTTCATTTGTCTTATATTTTTGACAGTTGCCATTTGAAAGTTAATCATCAGTGTTTTGTTTCAAGAAACTGGTGTTTCGGCTTAAGACACCTTTGTTTTATTAATTTTTGCAATGCAGTCGAAACACAAAATGTAATCGTTCAAAAAATATCTAGCAACAGGTATTCTTGTTCTTTCAAGAAGTCCGTTTATTATAAAAATATTATTCCTGTGAAAAGTGAATTATTTCTCTAATTAGTAGAATCCATTTACTACAAGATTAATCTATTAGATATAGACTGCAAATTTTGGATTTTTGAAAGGGTGTGGTTTGATCAACTGTATTGCTCCTCCGGCAATTCTTTCTGATACATTCATCCAAAAGATTGCATAATATCAAAAGAAAATATTGAATTAGTTTAAATTCGGGTCAAAGTAACAAAGTGTTCGCAAACAATCGTGTTCCGTTAACGCAAGATTATCGCTTCCGATCGTACGACTTAGCCGCGAGTCAATTTCATCGATTCATTAAAACCTGACTAAATTGATAAATTATCGTTATCATCATTAATAACATACTCGAAAGAAAAGGAAAGGAAAAAACGAGCCTTGTTACACGCATGCGCGAATCGAACGGGAGTGCATTCGAATGTAACGCCGGTTAACTATAATTTTCATCGATACCATCAAACAATGCGATGAATTAGAAATTCTAATCGATATCGGCGCCCCGATACTTTCATCGTTTTCCGCGCGACTCGCGCGGCAACGTCGGTTCCGTGATTAGAAAATCGGCATGAAAAAAATTATGCAACTTCAATTTGCCCGCGCCGGTTGTTTTTCAAGCCACAGCCGATGTTTTGCGGCACTAAACAAGAATAAAAAAAAAAAAAAAAACAAAAAAAAAACAAGCAAGTAGATGAAAAGAAAACAAACAAACAAACACTTTCACCTGGGTCGTAAGTCAAATTTCTGGGACGAACCGGCCGTCACGATAAAGCGCGTAATTTAGATAAGTCGTAACGTAAATTAAAAGCGAAAACAACGAAGGAAACGGCGCGTTGGCACGGTTTACGCGCGGCTTTTATGCGCTCGCGACAAATGACGGGATAAATTTCAATCGGCGAGACGATTCCGATAATAAAATAAGTGGGATTTCAATGAGACACGGATTCGACGAAGAGAGAGCAAAGAAAGTGACGCGTCGGAGCAATTCCTTTTTTTTTAACGGTGCCTCTCTCGCCGCAGGGACTCGTTAAAATTCCGCCGATTTCGACGTTTCGGGCACGAAAATCGCGCGCGGCCCGTGGCTGTGGAAGAAAGCGACCGGATGGGGCACTTAGACTAGGCCCAAAAAGGTTGTTGGTTAGATCGGCAATTAACCGACGCGCGGCGTGCGCCGCGCGGCTTGCCAGTTAGAAAGTATTTTGCAAAGTCGCGCAACAATAAAACGGCGTAAAAGAACCGCTGGAAAGTGCGAAAGAAATGCACCGAATGGGCTCAGTCGGCTAATCCGAGCGATCGGCTGGCGCTCGGATTCGACGGCATTGCCGGTCTTTTGATTGTTAGAAATGTGCAACAAGTTTGGAACACTCATATACTACATTATGAGACAGCATCCTTATTTTGTTAATTCAGCTGAAATAGCTATTCAGTCCATTTCATGACTTGGTAATTTTTGTTTCTTAACTTCATAAAATATATCGTCAAGTTATTTATTATTTAATGCAAAATTATTAATTCGGATATAAAATAATTTTGAGGACTCAAAATAATGATTAATATTTTGATATTTAAATTGTAATTTAATATTTAATTTCATTTGTCGAACCTTTGCGTCAATCGTTGGATTATAATGAATAAATTAATATTAATATGAAAAAATTCATGACATACATGTTAGTGTAATGTGTTAAAAGTGATGAAAGAAAACGAGTGACAGACGTTTTAGTAGAGAAGTTGAAAAAATTAAAAAAATTAAGACAATCGATTGATGAATTGGACGGTAATAATGAAATCAGCAGCAGATGCACTTGTTCGCCAGGGTTCAAGTTTATATTCGTGTCGCGTCGATTTTCACGCGCCGTTTTTCACTCTGGCAACGCGTGCGGCTGTGAATAAAACGAAGGAGGATGTTCCGGAGAAGAGGCGAGAAAAAAGAGAAACGGCGCCGAGTGGGGACGCCGTGAAAAGGATTCGCGGAAGTACCGACAGATCGATCGGAGAACGTGAATCGCGCTCTCGCGTTGGAACTAGGATTTCGGTAAAGCAGACTCCAAAATTGTGTTACGAAATTACGTTTCTTTTAAACGAGCATAAAAGAAGTGACAAATTGAATGTCATAGTAGATAAGTTAATTTAAAGAAGTGAGAAAAATGTTTCTTGTCTTTTCTATTCCAATTTCAACGTATCGAAAAAATTATATTTTTGTGCAAAAAAGTGGTTCTTTTTTATTTATAGAATGAGTCTGTTAATTATATATTAATAATAATTTTTTATATGATAGGAATTTATATTTAATTTCATCCATAAAATTAAAAATATTCAGTAATTTATCAATTTTTGCGAAGTGGTCGTTGACACAACAATTTAAAATAGGATTTTTTTTATTGATTTTCATGCATCGGAAAGTGTTACACTTGTAACTGCTACAGTTCCAATGTAATTTGATTTTACATTGAAAAACAAAGTTTTTACGCCAGTGTTTTTATTTTCCATCAAAGTAATTGAATACACTTGGAAAAATTAGTCTCAAGAGTAATGAAAAGATCTCAAAGATAATCCTCAATCGCTTTTCAACTAATAATAATAGTAATAGTAATATCTGCAAAATACATTTTCCAAAAGACATTATAAAATTAAAAACAATTGTTCGATTTCAACGATATCCCCGAATACAAAACCAGTCAGCCGAGTTTCGAAATAATTCCGACGAACAACGTGCCATCTGCCACGAGTCATCCCACGAGGATAATTCATAAGTTCGCATTCGCCCAAACTCTCACAAAAAATATTGTCAATTTTAACAGAAAATTATTCCTCTCGAGCCAAAAACACGGCTCTTTTCTCTCAACGAACGTCTCATTGTTCAACCCGAAATGCAAGTTACTGAATTTTGATAAAAAACCAAATCAATCGCCGCGCTGAATTGAATGCAAATGTTACGAACGGATAGAATAATCGCGAGCTCGGAACTCACCCTTTTTTCTTTTCGTCGCCGTGGAACTGGTCTTCGCCGGCTCGCAGAGCACCCCGGCGACGAGCAGGACGAAGAAGAGGAACAGTGGTTGGCACCCGCGCAACGTGGTCATCGTCGGTTCGGGGCGCAGGCCGAGGGTGGTTGCGAGATAAAGGGGGAGGAAAAGAAAGGGGGCGAGTTGTACGGGGGAGAGAGGACTCGCCGGCGAAATTGGCTTGGCAGACTGTCGGAGTCACTGGCTCGGCGGCGACTGAAATACTATGCCGGCCGTTCTATCGCGAGTACTGTCACTGTTTGCGCGGCTGCTTCTGCCGGCAACGCGCGTCAGGCAATTTTGCGCCAGGGATAGAGCCAGTGGCGCGACGACAAACCGGGCACTTTTAATCCGAAAATTTGCACTATCATTAAAGGCAGTATAACGGACACTCGAGCCGTACCGGCTGCTCGCACACCTATTTAATACCTACCGCTCCACCTTCGCTACTCACTATTGGCTCCTGCCCCAATTCCCTACCCAATTCTGCCACTCTCGAGCGCGCGCGTTCACCTCTCCTGCACGGATGTGTGCACGTATCGCAGGTGGAAACTGTTAGACGGAGAAGTGGATTCCGCGGGGCAACATCTACGGGAGACCCAATTTCAGACTCGCCGATTTCAGTTCTCGGCTTCGATTTCTGCCCGATGCTTCGGTCGCGCGCCAGTCGAAGGATGCGTCGCTTCAAGAACAATTGTTTTCATTCAAGTCATAGTCTATCTTGCTGTTTCGTCGAGAACAACGTTTCTTGAGATATTGAAATATCTTGATAGTAATTTATCATGGAAGAAAAAATTTAGTAAATGAAAATTTTAATAAAGATGAAAGGGTATTTTTTGAATGAAGGAAACAGTAAAAAAGTTGGTGTTTTTTTTAACGAGCAATATCTGTTTGTATCTTAGGGCCACTATCTGTGATTTTGAGACATGTTATGTGATTAATAATGTTTGAATCCTCAAACAGAAATCAGGAAATCGAAATCGGATGCTTATAGTATCAATTTGTTTATTTCCAGTCCTATGCAATTTTTTTTCTTTTTTTAGAATTTTTAAACTTTTTCATCTTATTCGTTAGGAACTTTAGATTCAATTTTAAACTAACTATATTATTTAAAAAAATTTCTTTCAGCAATTTATAATTTTCAAAATTATTCAGTACAAGTAAAATGAACGTCAAAATTTTAAAACTAGAACATATGTTACAAAATACAAATTCAATAAGACAACAGCTCATTTTTTTGCACGAATAATATCTACTTTTTTTTTAATTTTTAAACTTAGACGTAGTTCTGTATTGCTATAAACAATTTTCACTTATTGCAACATTTCAAGGTTATGTTATTACTTACGTATAATTATTTATGATTGCTCATAACGACAATTGAGTTTTCATCCTACTCCATGTAAAATATTAATAACAATTACTGGTCACCTTTTGACTCGAACGATCTTCATTAAAATTGCACAATTTTCATTGCGACCATGAAAAATTTTATCTTCCACATTGAATACCATCAATTTTCAAATTAGATTCGCGCCTTTAACTGTATATTCCGAGATGACATTTATAACTGAATATTATCAATTTCTTCTTCGTTTCCTTCAATCCTTCGACGGATTACAACGTGTAATTCTCGTAACAAAAATCGGAAATTAAATTCACGCAAATTACAAGTGGGTTCGCGGTAATGTGGGAGTTTAATCGCAGCTAAATGATACTCATCGATTAACTTCCCTGAATAATGAAATAGTCTACATTATGCAAAAAAATTTTCCTTTCGTAGCTACAAGTTCACTCGCTTCAACCAAATAATATTTATAATATAACGGTCAACATTTTTAGTGTTGAATAATACAAAAATATTTCATCACCAAACTGTGCAATGATACAATTAATAATGCATTTATATACATTTATTTTTCTTGGTTTGCATACCTCAATTAATCATTCAATGACACAAGTAGGCATGTATATCTATATACATGTACGTATTTAAAAGTTCTCCAAACCCTTGTTTTTTTCCTTTTTTCGTATATGAGTATCGACTGGATAATTCAATGCGTCGATTAAATGTAAAGGTATAATTAAAATTCAATTACGGTTTTGTAAGTGTGACAGGCTAGAAACCACTGTTTACGCCATAACGTCACTTTTACGAGAATTTATTTTCTTTTAATTTAAATTTTCCAAGCACATAAACACGGAACAAAAACTGATTTATTATAATTGGATAAATCATGCTGCATTTTCTCTGACATATATTTAATATTTTCTTCAATAGCTGTTTTGAAGAAAATCTTTTTCTTTTTTTTCTTCCCTGCATATTTCGTTGGTAGGAAAATAAAGCGTTATTCATCGTGTAAACGACAGGTAACATTCAGTTCACTAAAACGAGTGAAATCCTGTTTGTTTTAATTATTCGATAACTGTTTTAACGGGCTTGTCACTTCGCAAACATACACTGCCGTTGAAGTTTTATTCTTGAATAAACAATTCTTCGAACGCAGGGGTAAATCCCGGGTATGAATAATCGCGGCTCGATATTTTTCCTCCGACGCTGCCGTGTGTCCGGGTTAACTCGGACCGCGTGACTTTCCCTTTCTTTCAATTGTATCGCTCGTTACGTTGCACATCTATCAAGTCAGAATATACTTGACCGTAAATTCATTCAAGTTAACGTGCAAGTTAACAATTGTTACTTTTATAGAAATTCGCAAAATCGAGCGTTTCTGCAATTTTCAACAAAGACAACTGAATTGAAAATTGATATTGTGTTTGGAATAGATTTTCATTTTTGGTGCGTGAATAATGACGGTATATTTTACGTGCACTGGGTATACACTTGGAAAAAGATTGCATTAATCTTAAAAGTTTTAGTATGCGAAACAAATTCTCTCAATGTTAGTTTAAGTTTTGAAGGTAGAAATAAATTCTGTTCAAGGAATAATGTTTTAATGATAATAATAAAGTCACATCAACTCACAAAACGCGAAAATTTACCAATTTTCAATCCCTCGTAACTTATGAACAATCGAATCGAAAAGATGGCATAAAACGTTCTAATTTGTTATATTAATATTTAGATCGTTTCATTAACTGTTTAGTAACAGTAACAATATATCGTCATTTATAATACATCGTCATTTATAACACATAACCATTTTCCGACATTATTTTTTAGCCACCGATTTTATTAGCATTATACCGAGAGATAAACGCGCGATAAGTCAGTTCACTTAATAACGACAATAAAATAAAATCATTATCTAAATCCCACGGACTAACCTATAAATCAGTTGGTTGGAAAAGTACTTTTCCGCGCTTTATTTGTCGTAAAAATAATCAGTATCAGCTTACCGTATTTCGAATGCAAATAAACCGCTGGCTCGTAATTTAAATTAAACATTCAACGAGCAATTCACCTCGCTTCAATAATCTATGAAATAATAAACACACGGATCGCAGGTAAAAACGCGTACGAGCGATTAACGATATCGCGCTTCGTCGGGGGCGGCGAATTTTCATCTCGCCGAATCCGCCGCGAGGATTGTTCACACAGCGGGGTTTTTGTCCGTTGTTTGTTAAACAAACGGCGCTGTTGCGTGAAAATGGCAAAAGCGCGCGCGCGCGCGCCTGCGCTTTGTTTTTCTTCTTTCGCGGCTTTTTTCCGTCGGTAGGGTACCAGTTACACCGCGGTATCTATCCTTGGCCGTTAAAAACGAGCCATTTCGCAAGATTCGAGTCGCCTTTGAAAGTATCAAAGTCGACTTTGCGATCTATGTATGCCACGAGTGCGAATATTTGTTGCATCGACAGGTGACTGGCGGCCTGCTGATTTGCATCGGTTTCGCTCCTTGCTCTAATGGATTCCCTTTCAATTTCTATCCCACCGTCGGGGATTCTGCCCGGTAGATCGCGAGGAAATCACCGTTAAACGTACAGGAACTTGGCGTTCTTCGACGGAATTTCTGCATTCAGTGTTTCGCCGCTTTGTTTTTTCTTATCGGTTTTGTTCGTATTATTATTACAACTCAGAATAGACACGCAGAAAAAGAAACGAAACCATCTATGCTGCAATTGTAATTATAGTTAATGTTGCTATTTTTGATGATTAAAATGTGAGTGCTAAATAAGTATGCTAAAAATTAGTATTATGTTTAACGAAATTGTTAGCAATTCTAATGCTTACACTGAAAATGAAGAGTCTTATAAACTTATTAAAATAAGAAGTTTAGATGTTTTCAATTTCTTAAAATAGAAATGATTTCTCATTTTTCAAAGTATTCAACCTTCCAAACCTCTTATGTCAAGAGGTTTGTTTTTGCAGTGTATTTATATAAATTTATGAGTGTATATCTATGTATATTATTTGTATAAATGACCATCCGCGGTTATATGAAGTGATAATGGTATTTATAGCTATATATATTCATTTCATCTTTGATTGTATATGATCAACAGAAAATTTTTCTGTACGATTTATTATCGATATAAATAAAAATTATAACCATGTTAACAGTGACAATACGAGACATATTTTTTCAATAAGAAAATGACTGGTAGTTTTCGGTTAATTCAAGTTCGATAATCGATTGAACTAATAGCATTTGAAACAGTTAAGTCATTTGTCAAAGTCAGTATGCTGACGGAAGTAGATTTTTAAAATTACAATCTTTTGTTGGCGATGTCAAATTTTCTAAGTTATCGATTGTTCGATACACGAAATATGATTTTTAAGTTGTTATTATACACATGTGGTCTAAAATGTAGAATTTATATTTTTGTGTTAAATTTTGCAATTCATCATTTGTAGAACAGATATCTTCAATAAAGACATAGAAATATCTTAAATGAATGGAATGTGTCTGTGATAGTTTTCTTATGAGACAGTCTTGATATATTTAAGACAAATTTATTTCAAGTTCCGTACCATTTTTGTAAATATATTTATTCACAAACTGAACTACAGATTGTCTTCATATAAAAAATGTTGTATTATTTACTATCTCGACAAAAATATTTCTTATTGTAACAAAAAGGAAATTATTTCATGAAAAGTTTCTCTATTTACAGTTAATCACTGTAAAAGTTGATGCGAAGAAAGTGTCTTGATACAAGGTACTAGTGTTTCGAATTTAGACAGTTGTCTGAAAGTTGACTGGTATCTTATTTCAAAACACAAATATCTTAATTGAAGACATCTTAGTTCAAGTAGTTTTTGCTGTGCAAAGATACACATTCAACGAAAGTAGATTTCATCGAAACGAAGTTGATTTTGCTTGCAAACTATTTGAGGACTTTTGAGAATCTAAAATTGTAATTTGGCATAGAGCTTGACGGTACAGTTTCTGCCAGGCTCATCTTCAAGCTAATTGTTTCCACGGTGGAAGTGAAAACGTGAGACGTCCGTTACAACTGTTTCTTCCTTTATTAGTCACACGTAAGACTTCGTTACATCTTTATCTCATTTTGCGGAACATGTTTTATGTAAGGTCGAAATTCCGAAATTCCAATTTTGTTGATCATGTATAATTCGATAAAAAAATCAAAAACGAGGAACACGAGTTTAATTTTCTAAACTCTGAATTCTTTTAGTTACACTTTTCTTTCAGATCGATTACCTATTGTGATTTGATGAACGCACTTTTCTGACGATAAGAGTGCTAGTAATAATTTCATAAAATCCATGACATTTCATTGTCACAGTTAAATCCGTGTTTTCCCTTTATTTCAACGTAACGTTCGCTTAACAAAAAGTATGATTTCTTTATTATTTCGAATGAAATTTCACATTCTCTTTTCGTGACAATTTGTCTTGACGTGATAAAGTAGACAAAAAAGTCCCAGTCACGCGCAACATACTTAAGACAATAAATCAACGAAAGTGAAGAGAAATGTTAACCAATGAAATCGATCGGAACGAAATGGAGACTCGGCTTAGTTTCTTGATGCGCAATCAGTCGCACATTTGCATTGCGAATTTCAAAAATTAGTTGCTTTTACGGAACCAACGCGAGTCCCGTCCTTTAGTTACTATTTTTTTGCCTTGTAATCCGACCAGTTTTTAGACCGCTATGTTGTTTCGCGTTCTTTTATCTCGTGACGGATTCGGTGCATTTATTTTAAATCTACTCGCCTTTTTCCGCCATTCTCGCGTAATTTTCGCCTATTTTTTTGACGCTGAACGTACTTTCGCGCTAAAAGAGTACATAAAAAGTGCACCAGAAAGCGCAATACATATACGAATACGAGGTTGAAAATATCGAGAAAGAAAATATAAAAAAACATTGAAAAAGTGTCGAAAGGTCATGAAATAAAAAGCGTAATGATTCCGTTTTTATGCAACGAATTCACTTTTCGCGCAAACATGTGCATGGAGTGTGAAAATCTTGAGAAACGAAGTCAAAAGCTGTGAACATTGTAAGAAAAATTTATTAATGCACGAAAAAGTTTGTCTTGAATTTCTTTGAGTTGAATCCAATTTTTAAAAATAACTCAAGCCAAAAGTTTAAACCTAAATTGGAAAACAAATCACACATTACTTCCAAATTTACCACTAATACATATGTATTAATCTTAATCAACATTGATGCAAGATACATAATTAAAAAATAATTGTAATTCAATGTCTCGGGTAAAATAAAACTATATTTACAAAAACATTCTCAATTAAACGTGTTAATAATTTACGAAAATGTAATTACTTTTTAAAAGAGTGATCAAGTTTTGGTCAAAGAACGAAATTCGAGAAATGTCTTTAATATAATCAAACGTGATTCAACGTGAGCCGAAGGTAAATATAATGCAAAGCGAAGTAAGAATAATATTTCGTGAGTGCGGTTGGGGTCGCACGCGTGAGTCCGCTTGATATTTATACCGCGAATGGGCACAATAGGTCCGACTCGGGTTGACGTAACGGGTACGGGGCCCGGCCGAACGCGGAACAATGAAACAGGCCACTTAGTCCGGGAAAAACGACAGTCACGTTTTCAGATTCGCGCAATTTAACGTAAAAACTGTGTCTCCGTGCTCGACGTCGATTATTACGGCCGAGCGTGAGTTTTTATTGTTTATATAATGAATTGGTTAATTAATTGATCGATGAAGAAACGGGGTTCGACGGTGCCCCCCTCCCCCCTTCGCGGTATTAGAATGCGCGGAGAAATTAGAAACTTGGAATCCACGATACGTTGGACAATGTTGATGTACAATAAGCTTTTTTAATACGCGCGATTGCCCGGAGTGAGAGTATTTGGGTATTTTCAGAAAACAAGAAATGACGTTTAAGTGAGAGTTATTTTTTGTGAGAGTGGTGCGTGTTTTTAAAACGCGATTCAGCTGCGTGAGCCGTCGCGACAAAAGGGGCATTAGTTGTATTGTGATGCTGTATTGTGGCCGACGGGATTCGATACAGATCGTGTAAGCGATATCCCGTGAATGGATTAGGAGAAATTTAACGAAATGTTACGTGAAGTGTACAAGAAATGTGTAACGGTGTTTATCAATTTCGTTGCACCACTTTGTTTCCGTTTCACGTTTTTCAAAAGTCACTGGCTCTCGACGGCTACGTGTGAAAATTCTCGAGAGAAATTTCAGCGAGAAAAATGGGGGTCAATGGTTGTCGGAAGCGCGAGGTAAAAGGGCGAGTTTTATTTGCAGTTTCAAAACGTCTGGGATTTCATTCCGATAATAATGTTTCTGGGATTGACGGTCCTTTTTTTTTTGTAATTTTTGTTTTGTTTTTTATTTAGGAGGTAATTTTGGTTGGCTAAATTAATCAAACATTTTTCTGCTTTAATAATTCACTTTCCCGATAACATTTTTTGCGATAAATATTTTATTACCGTATGCTAATTATACAGTTTGCCAGTATATAAACTTTATTGTTTTTTTTGACAAATAACGCGGAAAAAAGTTGATGATAAAGATGCATTAAAAGTTGTGAGAATTTCCTTTTTGAATTGTATTCTTAATTCATCACTTTTTTTTTGTATTTAATGGGGTATGTGAAGATAAAAATGAATATCCATTTTCTGAAGTTTTTAATATATAATTTTAAGTCTACTTGTTTCAAATTAATTTGATTGTGTTAAACTTATAATTACATAAACAATGTTGAAAGATACTTTCAAGACTTTATCGACAAAATAATTGCTTTCATTTATTGATTAAATTTTCAAATTAAAATTTGAGAAAGAAGTGCTTCAAAGTATGACATATTTTTCTTTATAAATTCTAAATTTAAAATCTTTTTTTTATATCTGTATCAATCATTTCAAACGTATTTGCAGCGGCCGTGCATTTGTTTCCCATAACATTTGTTTCAGTTCAACGACCAGGAAACAGACCCGTTTTACATAATCACAATCTTCACGTATCCACACCTTTAAGTCTCGTTAAATCCTTCATTGAAACGAAAATCAAATCCCAAGCAAAAATACAAATGAATTTCAATCAACGGCGAGGCAAGAAAGTTGATTGATGAAACGATCGTTGAAGTAACACGTCGTCGCAAAGATGTGCAAATAATTAACGATCGCGCAAGAACGCGACAATTGCGTGGCACCGCGAAGCGCAAGCAGACGATAGGATTTGCATCTTTTTTCTTGCTCGCGACAAGGATTCACTCGACGGTAGCATTCAGCGGCTCGCAATTAGTGTCACTGTCCCGGCGACGGTGACGATTGCACAATCGACGCGCGCCCGGATTCTATTTTCCTTTTTGCATTTTTCTCGTCGCTCAATTTTTGCCGGGATATCAGTCGGCTTGCCGGAAACACGGCGACGTCGTCGCAAGCGAGTCAACAGGATTTCAGTTGCAATAGGAAAGTAACGAAATCGAATATCTTAATCTACGTCGGCGAGCAAAAACTTACTGAGTAAGTTGTCACTTTTCACACGAAACATGGAAATAATTGGTTTCGTGCGCCAACAATTGTTAACCATCTTTCAAAACGACTCGCTTCCTTCGGCGTTTTCGAAATGCTTGATTTTCTTTTCCTTTTTTTTTTAGGCACGTGTTACAATACTTATGAAAGCAATCGAACGTTTTGCAGACAAATGAGTTAAGGTGTTTTATTTTCACGATGGTGTTAAGTATTTGGTGAACGTATATTTGTTTAGTATTGTAGGTTTGATTTGATGATTTTAATCACGGATTTAAAACGGGCAAAAAGTTTATTTCATAATTTGGTACATACTTCTTTGCCGGCCACTCACTTGTTGAATTATTCATTAGGTTTCTGTAGAAAAAGTGCTCATTTTAATTAAAATTAATGCTGATTTCTTTAATAGGCTAACTCGTTTACTTTATCGAACGACAATGTAATGTTGAATACATAGTCTTTTCCTTTCTTTTCTTTTTTTGCTAAGTACATTTTCTTTTATCAATGTAAAAAAATAACAAGTTTAGATAGTAATAATTTTACATCGCCCAACATTTCATTAATTAATTTAACTTTGAAAATTGATAGATTTCTTGGTTAATTTTTTTTAAGTGGTCTAGTTTTTCTTTTGTCAAATGGTTTACGAGGATATTTTTTCGAAACAAAAATCAGATTTACTTGTAACACTTATTTTTACTATTGGCCATCTGTTTTCAAAACTCAGTCGATAGAGTTACTTACGTTTATTTGTTTGTTAAATCAAAAAATTCAAAATTTTCATTTCCTTAACAAATTATTATTTCTGTTAAATTAAATTGATTTTTAATAAAAAGATCAACTATTATTAATCGCAGTATTTTTTCTTAACAAAAATAGAAGTTCATTCAAACAATTTACAAAACACAATTTATTATCTGCAGTTGTAATTACAATTACATACATGGCTGAAATAAAAGTTCAAACAAGATTTTCTCATAAACTATTTTTATGAAATAAATATGATCTCGTAAGAAAACATTTTTAGTGTTTTCCAAATGAAAATTATTAGCCGATACACAGTTTTTCAACATTAATTTTTGCTCGCCTCATCTTCACTTTATTTCAGTCTATCAAATTTGCCGCAAATAAAGAAAAATATCGTACGCAAATTGATACACAGTCACATTTTTATTTGCCTAAATGAACGTGAAATAATGAGCCGGTGATTCGAAAGCGTTTAATGAGAGAAGAAAATTTGATCGTGGTTTAAATAACAGCTTGTCGTATCGATTTTATCTCCGCGTATATTAAAGCAAAAAAAAAAGTTTAAGAGCGACGTAAAAATTCTCGCCATTGCGAGCAGTCGATAAATATCGAGTCATTTGCAAAATTCCAAACGGAAAATATGTGTCGGCGAAGATTTGCGACGCGGGTAATTGTGCCTTTTTTCCTTCGGCTTTTTCTCCCATTGTGTTACAACAAATTACAATGAGATCCAGATCTGTCGACAACTTGTCTCATTAATAAACCCGTAACGTAGCGGGATATTTCTTCCGTGTTACTGACCAGTTATTACCTCACGTAAGCGTTTCCATTACGTTGATTTGTGTGGTCCAAAGAAAAATGTGTCATCAGGTTACTTTATAATCTCGAATTTCCAGTATTCGCTGATAATGTTGCGCAGGTTAATTTCATGTTCAAAAAAGGTTTTGCCCACAACTTTTTTCATCATTTCTTTCTGTCGCGCATTAAGAATGCTTTCCTTTTTCAACGGCTCTTTGTAACGTAAGAATTACTTAACGGAGATGTGTTTATAATGTAAAAAAAGTTGGAAGTCAAGTTAAAAGTTATTAACTGAATGTTACTCAGAATTACACACTTGTTTAAACGTTATACTAGTTTGCAAATATAAATAGATAAATAGAAAACTTAATTGAAAGTTCAGTGTTATTAAGTCGATTTTACAATGGTACATTAATGTTTTTGTTCTGATTTTTGTATTTAAAATTATATTTAATTAAATCAAAATAGGTATATTTATTATACTGGAAATTGAAAGCTGAGTTAAAATTTCAATATATTCAATTTTAATTTATCATGTGACTTAATTTAAATTTAGTAATTATTATTAAATAAACCAGCTTCGACTTGTAAAAAAAAAAAATTAGATTTAAAATCACGATACAGCTCCCTCCTAAATATACATATATTATTTTCTTGAATTATTTTTCATCGCTTAATTATTTAAATTAACAATTAAAATTAATATAAACAAACACACGAAGACCGAGAAGATACGTAAAATGAAAATACCTAATCTGTGTTGATAATCTCTCGAAATCAAAATATTTGATTTTTACAGTGATTTAACAGAATTGAAAATTTCTATTGATACATTTTCATTGTGCTCAGAATGATTTTGAAATATATTATTAGTAACTGTATAACTTGTATGAAAAAATCTCGTCATTACAAAATCACTCACCTTAATCGGTTCTTTTCTTTCACGCGTATTGTAATACTGATAGTAAATATCAGTATAACTGATCAAGACGAAAGAATAAGTTTGAAAGTAGACGAGAAAACGTGCCGCTTTTTGTCCCGTTATTATTTCAAATTACGAAGTATGAAAACTGTACGATTTACGCTTGCTAATGTGTCTTTATTCTCAAGACAGACGAAAAACAATTTAACGTGCGATCAGAAATGCAAATTTGCATAGCGCGGCACGCAAAAAGAAGGCCGCGAACGTTGCGTATGCAATTCCAATCAAACCGCTAAATGAAAGTCTTCCGGTCATTCTATTCAACGTTGATAATCTGTCGGGTGTCCGCGCCAACATCATACACGTCGTTCCATTCTGCGGCTCGGCATTTCCATCTCTTTTTATCGCACGCTTTGTTTTCTTACACTTATTACACGCTGTCTTATTATTTCAGAAATAATTTAACGAGAAAACGACCGGGTTAAATGTTTCTCAATGACGATGAAAAAACATCACGGGATTCTGCGGTACCATATTCATAGCTTTTTTAGTTCGCAGTCGACCATTTGTGTTGCTTTAATTTCAACCTTTTGATTTCAGAATTTTTATCAAATGAAGTTGATAATATTTTTGTATACTTTTTTACTATTTAAGGCGGTCACCTATTTCTCTACGATTCATTTCCAACTTTTCTTGATATGAAGACTTTTTTTTAATTTACAGAAATTAATAATATTTTTCTTGGCAAATAAAGTTATTTGATAAATATATTTAAGTATATTTGTTTGTGGATTAAATCGATGGCTGGGAAGAAAAACCCCCATTCTCAAATTGGCAATGAAGAACCTCCATTCTCAAACTAGCAATAAAAAAAACCCCATTCTCAAACTGGCAATGAAAAACCCTCATTCTCAAATTGGCAACGAAGAACCTCCATTCTCAAACTAGCAATAAAAAACCCCCATTCTCAAACTGGCAATGAAAAACCCCCATTCTCAAATTGGCAACGAAGAACCCCCAATCCGTATTCATTGCCAGTGTGAGAATGGGGGTTTTTCATTGCCAGTTTGAGAA
>JABFOV010000501.1:0-37301 GCA_022817685.1 Aradophagus sp. ZL-2020 | reverse complement strand
AATTAAAATATTTCCACTTATTATAAGAATAAATCAGACTGTGATCAAGAGATATCCTTATATTATAAAAAAATTATCAATTCGTTATAAAAGTGCTTTAAAATTATGTTTGAAATAATGTTAATTATTTAGAGCATTTTTCTATTAAAATTAAATGTAATTGTTTTTAAAATACAGTTTTCTCACAGTTAATCGATAATTTTTAAGAGTGCATAATATCTTCCCATAAATTTCTCGGAAATACTCAACATGGTCACTTATAAGTTCGTTTTCCTAAATTTATAGGAAAATTAGATGAAAAATTTTTTTGCGTGTATCCCCGCGGATATTTCAATTGTTCGTCGGGATCTCGCGCGTCGACGTATCCCGGGACGAAACCTTAACGAGAAAGTTGGCCAGACAGGTGCTCGAACAATCGCGGTGAAAAAAAAGACGTTCGGGGAAAAGTGCATTTTACCGAGAAAACGAGCGAGCTCGTTAATATTGCAGCGTCTCGGGTTTCACGCGATTGTATCGAGTCGAATTGATCTTGTTTTTGTAATGATTTTGTTTCTGCCGCTTGTAATAAGTTACGAATTGAAAATGGTTCGTTTGTAATGGAAATTGGTATGTGAACTTTATTGTGCGATGGTAATGTCAATTATCGCGTGTTCTCAGTGTAAAGTATTTTCTTTTTAAACTATGCGTGGAACAGTTTGTTTTTAATGTTTACTTAGGGAATGAAAGTGCGCAAGAAATTCGCAACGTTTATTTTCAAGGAATTATTAATAAAATATCATTTCGTCCAACGACAATTACAATCAGAATTAAATTTATATCAGCGCGAAATAAATTAAATAATTCATTCTTTCGTTTGTTTTCTTCGTTGCAAGTACATCTTTTTCGATTGAAAATTTATGAAATTTGGAATTCGTTGCAAACTTCCTGCGCATGAATAAAATGCAATTTACAGTAAAAAGTGACATTTATTCAGAGTTGAAATGTCCAAGGTTTATCAGTAAACAAACACTATTTTAATATAAATTAACAACATATATTTTATTTAGAACTGAAAATATTGTGTTTTATAAGTTCACTATATTCATAATTTTTCTTGTAAAATTATTTGATAAGATATCCCATCGTTTTTAGATGTAGGACATTGCATCAGATTTAATGTTGGTTTACTAATAAACGTTGGGAATTGCCAAAGCATGCCAAAATATCAGCTATTGTTTTTGAAACCAGGCGAGACCGGTAACGACGAATTCGATTTTTCGGTATACATCGACGACCAAAGGCACCTTGCTCCGACGATAATTTGCACACATCCGGCGACCGTAAATCGTCAATTGTGTAACTCACAAAGTCGTGATTACTCAGCGTGCGGGCGCGCGCGTTTCGAAAGGCATAGATAATTGTTATGCATTTCCCCTCGCAACGAGAAACTGTGTTAATTTATTAACTTATTATTTAACAAGCTAAGCGCTCGTGGATTATTAATGCGCCGGTAATTTCTCGTGTAACATGCGAATGAGATCATGCACGCTCGTACGATGGAATTGAATTGTTTATCGAACAACGAAGCGCGATTAAGTTCAAGTTATTTTCGTTGCCAGCTCGGCGTTGGATGTTCGGGATCGCGCTCGTTCTTTTGTTTCAACGTAACTGCACGCCGTTTCTCGCGAACCGATTTTTCACTCGGCCGAAAACAAACAAACGAAATAACTCGGCCGACGATCGAGCCCGATACGATTCCCCGACTATTTCGCGTGATTACGCCGCGCTGACCTCAACCTCGCAGACGCGAAGCCGTGAAATCGAAAGTCATTGGGTCCCGGGCGAAATGCACTCAAACGGCCGTACCTTCGCGTATGAAGTGTTGCGGCGGTTCAGGCGTCCTCGCCGGAAATTCGCTACATCGTTTGAAATCGTCATTATGATCAAAGGTAATTGCGTTTTTCGAGGCCTTGCTTGCAAATTACGCCGATCGTAATTGACGGTGTTGTCATGGCTGTCGAATTAAAAATAATGACTTTTAAATACGTGGTTTTCATTTTGAAAATGATGATTGAACATTTGTTCAAAGTCGAGGAATTTCGAGTTTTATTTGGTGAAATTTGGAAAAGTGTTTCGGGACGGTACTGAGGACAAGTTATAATTCATTATTTACAGCGTTCAATAAGTACTGAAACAAAGTTATTAAGTAGAGCATTTAATTAATCGATTGAATTGAGAACATTATTTTTTTACCTAATAAAAAGGTAAGGATCACGCAAGAATAATGGCGGTTTTTAATCCAAATGGAAATCCGTAACTAATTTAAAATTGCATAAAGATTGAATTTGACGCTAAGAAAAACATTGCAATTTTTTCGCATATCAAAGTGTAATCATTAAAGTCATTGATATTCATTTTCGTCATATTCGAATTGAATATTTATAATACAATGTTGATTTGTGATCGATTTAGAAATCATGTTAAACGGTTATGAAACTGGGTTAAAACGTAATGTTGGTACTCAAGGAATCTTCCTTATTGATACATCACACTGCAAAAAGTGCATTTTAGGCGCCCGAATAAAGACATTCGAATGGCAACCTTTTTTGCGGTGCAGTTTAAAAATGTTCACAAGGTAAGAGTTTTCGTAAGTTTTCGTAACTGTTGTTAAATGAATTTATAACAACGCATGTTATTTGAAAATGTAATGTATTGCGTAATGTTAATTTAAGAATTCCGTTACGGAAAACATTTGCACTTTGACTGAATGTTAAACGTTTTTACGTGCGGAGCGAAATGCGCGTTTTCATGTTATGATATTCAAAAGATTTAAATTGTTGTAGGTGTGTCCTTACGTGACTTAAATGCATCAACAATTTTCTATTTATAAATGTAAAAAATGTGAAGTTATTCCATTCATGAAATGCCTCTGTTTTCTTGTTTTAAAATTCTATTGAATTGCTAGCATCGAAATAACGTCGAAAAGTAAAGTTGACTTATTTGTGATAGTTAAAAGTAGCTTCATAATTGTGTACCAAATTAAAAATTCTTTGCTTGAAACGGTCCTTTCAGTATTATATTTGAAATCGTTTAACAATTTCTTTATTACCAATAGAACAATCTTAATTACAATTATATTTAATTATAACTTGTTTACTTTAAATTAATTAATTGAAATAGTTATGCCACTGTACATGTACGGTTTCCGAACACTGCCGATAATTTTTACAACATTTTTCAGCAATTTCTTTTGCCTTATACATGTATAATGTCCTTTAAAAAGTAAGAACTTTTAACAAATTTCTCTTCATACGTTTCTGAAAGTTGTAATAAATAAATATTGCTCATTCCGGATTATATCACAATCTATAAATCACACAAACGATTAAGGAAATTAAACGATTGCACTAGGATACGATTTTAATCAACACTTTACTATGCAATCCTCAAATCCCTATTAAGACAAATGCATAATCGTGAATTGCAACGTTCAATCCAACGAGATAAAAATAATTCGTCTCGTTGTGATGTATATACACTTGTTTTTCACAAACACGCAGTGAAAAAAAGATCGATCTGAAAAATTCAGTAAATACCAAATCACCTATAAATTACCTCACAACTAATAGCAATCCGAGGACAAAGTTCCTTGAGAAATGCGCAAAAGTAATATCCAATCATAATTCAATTTTCATGCACTTCGATTCCAAATTTAAGACCCCGGACGCCTTGCATCACCGCGAAAATGCGCGTGAGAAGAATAAAGCAAAAGAAATTAAATGTTCCCATCGTCTCACCATAAATTCCTTTCCGCGCGAAACACGGCATACAAATAAATCTTGAGAAAATTTTGTTTAGTAAGCTTTTTCCACCTTGCTCCGGCGCTGCTTATAATCGCGCCACTCGTTAATGCGTTACATCTTTCCTGATGCAATATATTATGCTTTATTCTCTCGCGTGCATTTTATTACCGATGCTAATTTTAAAACTTTCACCGGATTTTTCAGCCGATCGTAAGTTTTTAAGCGCCGTCGCGCGGCTCGATTATTGCAAAAAAGTGTAAACGCAATGCCTCAACGACGTCTGCTTGGATTCCCTTTTTATGAAACAGTTAAAACGTTTGGTAGGTTTTGAGTATCCTCGGATAGCAAGATGCATGTTCTTGAAGTTTCCAACGTTTATTAGCAAACGAAAATGAAATTTAATATACTTTTCTTCATACAAATAGTAGTATTTCTTGATTGCATTATTGTACGAGAAAAAGTTAAAATATTTTCAATGTCTGAGAATATAACTTTTTTTCATTTTTTATTACAATATACGTTATACTCCATCAAGACGCTGCAAACAGTGACATCAACGTTGAACAACGTAGTTGATTTAACTGACAGAAATCGAATAACCACCAATAAAAACAAGTTACTTTTTTAATTGACAAATTAATTACATTCAATAATTAAACAGATCGACCGTCAAATATCGTCGCCGCGTTTTTCGCAATTTCGTCGATTCGTTGAACAGGCACTTTTCTGGAATTTTCGTGAGAATAATTTATGTAACGCGAGCGCGCGTATTGAGTAACACCAGGAAAGAAAATGAGGAAAGCGAAGTCCATTTCTTCGGCATAACGATCCGAACGAAAATAGCCGAACGTTGCGTACGAACAACGAGCCTGGAGCACTTTCTCCGATTCAGCGTTCCTTATTATAGACGCGTTATCAACCTCGCGTCGGGTGTGGAAATATCATGAGCCAAATGATAAGTTGTCGCGAAAAACGCGCACGGTGAAACGAGGTTGCCGACTTAACGAACCGCGCGGCCGATTATGCAACCGACAAAACGATGTGCGTTTTACGGGCCGATCAATGATTGTTATAATTTTCACATCAATTTCAAAACTATGACTTAGTTCACGTAACATCTTCACCGTAATGTCTTCGCGTAAGCGCGAGTTTTATACCTTAATTAATACCATCTGCAATATGATTTTCTTTTAATTTTTTTTTTAATTATATCTATTATATAATATAACAATGGATATGGATTAACAAAAGTACAAAATCCTTGTCGATTTTAGTTTGTTGTAAAAAAATTAATAAAAAGATTAACTTTATTCAATGTTAATAGTAAATTTTGGTCTGAAGTCGTTTAAAAGGTAATATTTCCAAATCCATCTGCTTCCAGCAAGAATCTTCTTTTCGTCGTATTCGCCTTCGTACTTGAAGAAAGAAATGAGTTACGAAGCCTTATTTACCGCGACATTTCGATACGGCAACAATGTTTCAGCCTCGTCTCCTTACAAATTGTGCATCGTATTTCGTCCAACGTCACGGCGTTGTTATATATCCCCGGCAAACGTGCGCTGCGAATCAATAATTTGTCTTACTTCATCGGAATTATGATGCGGCGTATTGCATCGGCGACGTTGCGGGATCGATGGGGATTTATCCGCGAGCGGATTAATGCCGAACGTTTTAAGTAGCCGGTCGCATGCGAGGGAATCATCGAAATTAATTAAGCCACATCTCTGCCCGCACCGTATCGGGCTTGTAAACGTAACGAGGCATTTATTCATGCTCTCTGCCCTGGCACGCACTTTCCCGCGAGGACGCCACTCGAAAACGAGGTTAATCGCATGAAAGTCTCGGCAATAGTAGCGACGCCGGGCTTCACCCTGATGCAGGTATCCCGACATTATCACGCCGCGATTGCGCATTGTTGTTATCACGGGAACATCGTCATGCTCGTTGGCAGGCAGAAAAAAAGACCAGTGTGATAGCTCGTTTCGTTGGCGGGGAACAATCCTTCTTTGAGTGAGGTCGGTATTGAATAACAAAATTACGGCATGGGTGGTAAATGGTATGCCGAGGATATTCAATAGTCAAAATTGCCGTTCGGATGGTAAAGGTAAGGTGGAAAAAAGTCAGGTTTGAGTTACGGAATGATCGATCGCGAGAATAATTGATTGCAAATTTACATTTGCTTAGCTAATTATGAAATTAATTCCATAAACATCCACGAAAGTTAATGTCATATATGTTGTTTGCACCACTGATTGTGTAATTTTTACGATACGTGTGGTGCAATTTCGCTAGATAGTTTTCCTAGTGATCTCCACTGTTTATCGTTTAATTAGTAAATTTTACTACTAGTTCTTCTTTCGTCATAGAAACAGTTTTGTAAGTAATTAAAGGAATTACTAATTAGGGAAGTGTACCTGAATGTAAAAGGAACGGTTTACAGGTGTCTCTGTAATTTTTCACGCGAATTCGTCGTCTTTTGACACACCAACAAAATTCCTTTTTTCATCGAATCATAGTTATTTTTCTTGGTAATTGACAGAACATCTTCAGACGCTGCTTTTAAGGTGATTCCTCATGTCTGGTGTCACGGAGTTAGTGTCTTCTCAAATTCCAATTTCAAATGATAAAATTAAAACTTTTAAATATAATTCAGTCAATGTTTGACAATGAGAGAATGGTTTGAGCATTCGAAATAAGAAGAATTCATTTTAACAAAATAAAAAACATTCTCCCAGAGTGATACATTTGCTGGATTATGTTTATTCTTAAAAATTGTTAAAATTAACAATATTATTCAAAAACACCCTAGTCTAGTAATAAAGGCTTGAAGAATCACCTTAATATCTCTTCGAAACATCATCCTGACAAGTGGCTACTAATTACCGATACGCAAATTACACCACGCGCGTTACTTGCCGAATATTAGGCCGACGCGTAATCACCGGGACAAAAAGTTTGGTATTCAATTTCCCATACTTCTTCTCCCGTTCGACGAGGATAATTGCCACGATTATCATGACGAAACATAAACTTCGTTGTTATCGGCGTTGTTATTGCGCGAAGGCCTCGATTACGCGATTCACGAGATATTTCGTATGCGCGTTCTTTCTTCTCTTTTTTTTGCTCCCTGCCTTCTACGGTTTTTCTCCCTCCTCTTTCTTCTTGTTATTGAATTTCCGATGCACCGAGATTGGGTGTCGATAATGCAAGACACTTGTCATAACACGAAAAACCGAACGATCGGCCGTCGCCAGGGTTTCTCTTCTTCGAACGCCCACGTAGTGCGGAGTGGTTGCGCGCGCGTATAAAAATACGACGGCATTCCACACTTAGCGGGGCTGTCCATCCCGGGTTTATGTACTTGGTCACAGACCTTAACTCACGACGCGGCATGAGCATGATCGCGTTGCATAATTCCTAGCCAACTCATTGCCAAGCCAATATCTACGCCGTGATTGAAAAGTAACTTCAAAGGACGCCACGTACCGGCCGCCGTTTTTTTCTTCCTTTCTTTTCTCTTTCTTTGCTTTTCTTTCCTTCTCGCACCGTGGAAATTGAAAATGCGTTTTAATTTGCGAACGCCTGATGCAACGCGACAGTAAAATTGTTCGTTGCCAAACGTCGCCATTGTGATAATTAAGACAATAAAATTGGCTGCCCCGTTGGATTGGAGTTACAAAAAATTTACGGTGAATCGTGTATTGTGCAATGCCGTGAGAAAAGAGTAGATTGATTTTTTCTGTCTGGGTAGACTTTAAAATTTGTATGATGGGGGAATTCAAAGGTAGAGTAGTAATTTGGGTACAAAATTTTTTTTTTTTTTTGGGGGGGGGGTTTATGGGATTGTTATTAGAAACAAGCGTAAAGTAATGAAAAAAAGTTGAAAAACTCGGGACTATTTATTTTCTTATCAATTTTAGTCAAGGCATTGTTTTCGGTCAATGTCATTTATGAATCTTGTTTCTCTCCTAATTGCCACGTCTCTCCAAACGTAATTCCAATTCAACACAAAGCGCAATGATAATTTGAAAAAGAGAAAAAAATCCGAGACGCTCATTTATATTTCATCACATTGTATAACGTGCCCGAAGCACGTGATCGTGTGGCGCAGCGCATCGAAAAGGTTATTGCAAATGCATTCCGAAGTTACAGCGATGCAACAATCCGATAGACGCCGGATCCATTCCGAATACACCGATAAATCGTCGTGAGATTCAATCGTAAATACAATTATATATTTGATATGATGTTTATTAATACAAGAATCACAATTCTTGAATTAAATTAATGATTTTATTAAAAAAATTATTAATATAATTCAATGAAGTGTATGGTTTGAAAGCCTTAATGAAGTATAGAAAAACAGAGTATTCATATCATTGTGTTATCATTAGAATTTTAAATTCAATGGTTCGACTTGACCCAATAATTCAGTCGAATATTTTTGCAAATCTTTTTGAATCTTATCATAATAGTGAAATTTTAGTTTATCTTCCGTTCGATGTCATTCGCAGGAGCACTTTATTTTTAGACCCACTTTTTTTCTTTGCAAGAACACTCTAACCATCAAATAAATACGCGGCCGGTACGAGTAGCCTTGATGAAATTTAGTGCAAATATTAATCATAATTCACGTCAGAAGTTAATGACACGAGCTACCGCTTTTGCGAGGCAATCCAGTTTCGCGTTGCCAATTTCAGCGTTTACAGATCTAACGAGAAGATTTGAACGTGCGTTTTTAAAAACACACTTGCCACTGTTTGGAGAGAACGAGAAGTGTTCAATCAATATTAGGAGAAACCTTCTGTCTTTGCTTGCAACGAACTTTGGTGTTGTTTCAGTCATTTAGGAACAACACTTTTGAATGTAAAAGTTTTGCATCAAGAATGTCATGAAAAAAGTAATACTTGAGAAATAGTTCGCGGACACTTAATTGGTCGATATTCAATACATTTTATAGTTAAACAAAAAAACTACAACAGAATTCGGAATCGTTCATTAATTTTGACATTTTGGTTGTTACTACACGAGATTATGTCAGTTCCACTTTATCGACCATTAATTGTTCATTATCCGCACTTTATTATAACTTGCATAACAAATGCAGTAATCAATGTCATTTTATAATTAATATAGTGGTCGTTAAACGTAATTGCCCAAACTTCTAACGTTGGCAATAATTTCGCCGTTAAAGGACGCACGTATTGTAAACTTCGCGAGTTTAACAAAAATGACTAACTCTGCTGAACCGTAAAAACAAAACATCGTTAAACGAAATACTCAATAAAATTAGCGCGAGCGAATTGAATTCGTCGACGTACTCGGATTTCGCACTTTGACATAACTCACGCGCGGTTAAAGGTCGTGTCATTTCAAGTCAAATCACGAAGATGAGGCGCGGCGAAATTTATTTCTCCCGTCCTCCTGGTATTTAAAAGTATCTGGAACTACTCGATAATGAATATGACAGCACGCGTTTTCTTTATGACTATCTTAAAAAGCTTAGTTGCAGTGCAACCTTACGACTTATGGTCAATTAGTTTTCAATTAAAAGCGGTTTGAATCGATAAAGACGCGCAGGCTCGCGACTGGTAATTGAATAAATTGTTTCACAAAAATAGTTTTCCAAACAATTTTCTCAATTCAAATTTTTTCAACATTGATTGCCCGAACGAGCGTCCACAATTTCGCCCGAGTGAAACGTAAAATTGAATGACTGTGATTGAAAGAAGATCACGCTGAAAATCGACAAGCTTTCGCAAAGGAGAATTTAGCATTTCTGATAACTTTAAATCAAAAGCAGCTTTAGAAATCAAGGCCGGCGAGTTTTTTCCAAGTCTTCACGAACTATCGACTGTTAATTTTTAAAGCATTATATAAATTGCGCGGGGATAAAAAAAAGAATTAATGAACCGTTTTTTCGCGTTTCTTCGTTTTCTCCCCCCCCCCCCTCCCCCCACCGGAACGCGGCGCTTTTTCTCCGCTCGGTCCTCTTTTGTTTCATTCATTTTTTAATTTCGGAACGCACGTCCCGCCGGCCGTACGTTTTAACGACTCGCAATTTTATTGCAAAATTCGTCATTTTCATTCCGGCAATAACAGCTATCATAACCCCACGGTGTCTTTTTGGCTCCGAAGTTGCGCATTATTGTCATACAAACGAGTCTCATTTGATCATAATGACTAGTTACGTCTTACGAAAGAGCGGCCGTAAACCCAACGTACTTCGGAAAGAAAAGCGCATGCGAGTGACTCGCGTCGAGCCGAAGTCGCGGCGCGTTCGAGAAGTAAATTATCAGCGGCCCGACGAACGCGGCGCGGCCCGTAAATTCGTGTTTTTATGCGAAACAATATCAGGCCGACGGGCGATATCATTTGAACGTCGACTTTAATTAATTCGCCTTTAAAAATTAATTACCGTGGAATTCCACCGCGGGCCCGATATAATTCGGCTCGCATTTTAATTTCTTATTTCCGTTTTTGCTCGCATTTCTTCGCCGACAGCCCCGGCCGCTTGACACTTATTTTATTCCCGCGTAATTGCTTTTAAGCGTCATAATGAACGATTATTAGTGAGCATTTTGATAACAAGGTTGCCCGGCACCGAGGGCCCCCGATGATCACAAAGTGACAGATAAAGTGCTCGGCTTTTTTTGCCCCGTCGGATAATTCGTACAATTATATAACGCCATTTTGACACGTCCAATGCAAGGTGAAAGCTTTCGCAACGCTAAGTCGCCGCGGATCGTACTTGCGCGGGTTTTTTGTCGACGAAACGCGTGGCGTCTAAAAATTCCCGAGGCCGAGCTCGCGCTTTTCTTCGACGGTTGACGTGGGTTTGTCAACGTCGCGCCGTTTCAGCCGCCAGGTGTCCCTTTGTCGTGACCAACGATTTTGCATACACCGCGTGAAACTATTTAAGATGACATTTTTTTTTTCACTTTGGTTTTTCTTATTTCAATGACTGTACGGTCCACTTGCGTAAAGTTGCGTGCTACGCATATATGGACTCGTGCATTGAATGAGTGGACAAAATGATTGTTGGAAAAAGGTAGGGAGCATACGGTGACGGGGGATAGTTTTGAGTGACGTGCACTGCGAAAACAAGTGTTCCATTTATTTGTTTTTCATTGTTTGTGTGCGGTTGGTAGCAATTGGCTAGAACTGCAGTTTAGCCAATTATATAATTATCATATAAGTATACATTAATCACGATATTAATTTTCCAAAAAGATCGTCTAACATCACCGTAACCAATTTGATTAAAAGTTGATTAATTATAGGTCCATCATCTTCAACGCAATTCTGCCGATTTCGTGAAAAACTGATCAACCGGATTAACTGAACACATGTATTTTATAAGTTAATTAAATTTTTGTAAAATTAACCAACGATTTTTCATACCGCAGGCATTAATTGCCTGCCAAATAATGATCAATCAGCGCGACGAGAGTATATATTTTTCGGCTTAATTAAGGAATCGGTCGGGGAGGGTTACATTCTTCTGGTTAATTGCGGTCAATTGAGTCTTTAGCAGATAATTTCTTAAATGAGGTATTTCTCTTTCCTTTATGCCTCTTTTTCTCCAGAATTCCGTCCAGGCTTTTTATTTTATGCAAACGAGTCGGTTCAAAATCAGTTTAACTGCTGCCACGAAAAAAGTTCGATCCGCTACTAATTCGATACAATGATCATAATGAAAGACGATTGCGTAAGAAAAACTTCAACATTATGCACGATTCTGTTGAACATTAAGTTATAAAGACCGACAGAAATTCGTTTTATTCCAGCATTCCTCGAAAATTGAGCCCTCTTTTTGCAAAAATTATTTTTGTCAACTGGCTGGCAAAAAAATTAATTGCTCTTTTTCACATGCACACACCAATACGTTTCAGCCGTTGATGCTGAACTTATGAATCGTAAAACTGTCATTTACTCCACATGGAACATTGGCGAACATGGGGCATTGTGAAATAGTTGAATAAACTTGATCTAATTTCATTTCACACTTGTTAGTGCAAAAGTGCGACCAGTGAATTGATCCGACATGTGGAATTGGCTAATTTAAATGTAGATCTAACATGTAACATTATATAACATCGGCTTAAGTCGAAATACCGGATATTGCAGGTTGCAGCGGTTTCCAGAAAAAAAAAATTTAAGTTCGCGCATGTAAATTAATACGGGATAATCTTATTCGAAGGGATTTGTAAGAATTTGTGTTTCACGCTGAATAAACGTTAATTTGACGTTGAAAAAAATGTCGATCAATGTCGATAGGTGCACGATTTCGTAAAAAGACGAAAGAAAAGAGACTCGTTTTCAAAAATATGTTCAAATATCAAAAGTTAGGTCTCGTCAAACAGTCGAACGGATTGTTTTTTTTTTTTTTCCCTCCTTCTTTTGACAAGTTGACACGAACGAGGACGCGTTTCTTGATGAATTTTCGAGGCCATCGACATTTGTTTTCTCAAATTGACAAGATCTCTTCGCGCGCTTTATCCCTTATTTTTTTACAAATGACAAAACATCGTGAGTTTCTGAAGTTTTAATTGAAAAATACGTTTTTCTCACCGGCCAGTCGTTCCGTGGTATTCCAAGTTAATTATGTTATAAAAAATTTTGAAATTAATAACCTTTTCATACATTTCTCATCATTTTTATCACAAACCAATCAATTCTATTTTACCATCTCTTTTCACTAGGATCCGATTAGAATCACTTCAATCATTTGATAGCCAACTTTACGATTACCTCATGAACTGAAAACGTAAGTTTGTTACACATGCAAAATTTTTTCTTAGTGGAAATTATGTACGCAACAAGCTTATATTATTTTACAAATCCCCTCTTCTTAATTAATTTAAAAATTTTTTGGTTCTCGTTAAATTGATCTCCACGAAATTCCAACAGGTCGAATTGAAAGAAAAAAAAAATGAAAGAAAAAACATCTTAAAACTGTAGTCTTCAATTCGTACAAAGCAAGCAAATGCTTGAAATCGATCGATCCGAGTGCCCATAAAAAAGGTTTAATGCGTCAAAACGTTTTAATCGCTTTTTTTCCCCCCATCGTTCATCCTTTGGTTTTTTGTGTCGCTTATATTCAATACGCCCAACAAATAAAACTGCATTTGTGTTGGCACCGGCTTATTTGTCCGCCGTTGAAAATACGGCGAATCCTTTTGGAGTATATAAGCAGTAAAGGTCATGGCTGGAGTGCCATGAACCGAACCCCGATGATATAACGCCGCTTACGATGTGCGACGCGGAATTCAAATATGCTAATAACAAGACGCAGCGTGACGTTGAATCGGCATCATTCGCAGGCCCGTGTTACCAGCATTCCCAGACTAAACATTTGATAATGTAATTAATTGAATTTCGCCGTCGCTTTCCATTTCGAGCGCGCGCGGAAAAAACCGAGCGGTTAAAAGTCAGCCGTCGCTTTTTTTGCCCAACGACCACGGAATCCTGGAATTATAATGACACTCGGTTTCGCCCGGCCGATCGGCTTTAAATTCGGCACTTTATTTTAGTACATTTTATAATATAATAATAGCAATGACGATGGTAATTTTACGTGTTATTACGGCCACGTGACAGGTGCGTAAATTTTTTGCCACGTCGAATTCGCTTCGAGTTCAAATTGAACGAATCGTCCTTAAAACTTTCTTTCTTCGTCCTCGTATATTATTATTATTATTTGTATTATTATTACCATTTGCGAATTTGTTGTAAAAGCCAAATTTATAAATTGAATCATTTCTTACGGCGAAGAAAGAACAGCTTTTAGGTAACGTAAATTATCTGGCTTATTGCGGCGGAATAATCAAACATGCAAATCGTTGATTGCATTTTTCTTTTTTTTTTTTTTAATTTCATTCGCGAATCAACGGTGATAAAGTTCTTGACTCATCGCGGCGTCTGCGATGAGTTATGCCGCGCGGCGTTTAATTGAAAATCGCGTTTGTGCAATTGCTCGCGACTCGCGGTCATTGAGACGTAGAAGAGCCGCATCGTTTGACTGACGCGGTTGAAATAAATAGTTGCTCGTAGTCGCGTGCTTCGCCATGCTTGAAACGATAAAGTAATGGATAACAATTTGACGATTCCTTTTATTATCGTCAACGTTGTCACGTCGAATGACAGTGTTTTTGATCACGTTTGTTGACGTTCGAGCGTGCCATTGCGAATTGTTGACTTTGCAAATTTAATCGCAACATTGTTTGCATCTTCAACCGTGATGCGTTTCGAAAATTGCAGACTTGAAAAAAAGTAGTTTTTACTTGAAAGAAATGTTATATTGTTAGAATTGTATCATATAAAGTAAAAATTATTTGCAAATGTATTTTCGAAATCATTCGCAGTATAATTAGCAAAATTGATGAGAAAATTTAATGCGGAATGTAAAGTTCACGAAAATGATAGTTGTGTCAAACAAACACTTTACAAATTAACTTGCAAAGCAATTGTTTGAAATTATCGCGAATGTTGTAAATTGATTTTGACATAAAAACTGTTGAAAATGTGTAACTTTTTATATCTAAATCGATCATTGAAATGCATTACTTACCACGTCAGTACGTTATTCCAGAATGAGGATCAAAAGCGACCTCGGCGCGAAAGTGTGCGAAATTTCTGAAAGGTCACAATTGGTTTTAAAAAATAGGGGTTGAATTACGAATCACTCACGAAGTTTAGGAATGTGTAATTTTTTTTTTTTATTTTTCAACGACGATGCAAATGTTGATAATTATTTTTAGATCGTGAAAAATGTTATTTGGATTCTTTAATGCGATGCTTTTAAAAATATTGCGGCAACTGAGTTCTGACATTAATTAATTTGATTTTACATTGTATAACAGTTACAAACACGTATTAATAAGTCTTAATGAACGCATGTGAAACGAATCGCCGATACATGTATATTCATTTCGTGGGACTATTTTTCACCAGTGCACGATGATCTCACTTTGACCTTAGATGATTGCTTGACATGCACGATACATATTTTTACGACGAACAACATTCGAAATAGAAAGACGAAGAATCGAGGTAATTTAAATTAAAAATTACTCCACGTTTCGAGCTAATTACATAATTATACTTCTTTGATAAACATCATTTAAAATGTTCCTGATACGTTACTGACAATTAATCAATTAATTGAAGCTGTATCATTTTGTGATACTTTCTACAATTTTTTTTTCAATTTCAATGTTTCCATTTGTTAGCAAATCGTTGTGTTTTTCGATAGATTTAAAATTGAACCGATTCCGTATAAAAACTAAAACATTTATTGCAAAAATAAAGTTTAACATTAACTTAAAACATAAACTTCCTTTTATAAAAAACACAACGTCCATTGCAAAAAATACAAATTCAGAATCTTCCCTTTACCAAATCATCTACCTTCAAATTTCGGCATCTTTTCTTTTCACCCTGCAATCTTAATTCAAACCCTTTAAAACCAACTTCAAAGAGCTCGACAAAATCCACGTTCGTCTATCTTGACAAATACTTACACAACGAAGATCGTTTGACCGTACAAAGCATCATCCAAGCGTCAAAGTGCAACGAACTAATCGCGCGACGAAATTTACCCACCGTCGAAGACAATCATCCAAAATCAAAACATAAATTATTCGTCAACCGCAATTAACGATTCCCTTGTCAAAAAGTCATCGGTCTCTATTACTACAAAAACAAAATAAACAAACAAACAAACCTAACTCACATTCTACCGGAAAAACCAACAAGATCAGTCGAAGAAGCGAGAGTGCTTATTAGCCGGCAGCGGGCATCGAATTAGATGGCGAACGGCGGTCGGCGGTGGGAGAGGGGGGGATTAGGGTCAGAGGTTGCAGAAGCCGGGAGCACACGGCGCGTCGCTCTCAGCGTGGCTGTTTTCGCAAACGCGCAGTTTCGGGCGTAATTCGACGACTGGTCATCGCGTCCACGATGCCTCGGTATTCAAAGATCGAAAGACACCGCCTTGCGGGGGATCGAAACTTGCGGCGGAGGCTCAGTTTGGCGTGATAGTGGGGGAGGGAGCCGCACGGGAATACTCGCGGCGAAGAAACGCGCATTGTTGTGTGCGCCGGGCCCCCGATGGCTGTGGCTCAACCTTGTCCCAGTGCCATGCGCGTCGCGGCCGAAAAAAGGACAAATTAATAATCAGAAATACATGATAAAGAAATTGCAAATAAACAAGTTCAACGGGATAAAAGGAAATGTAAAAAGAAAGAAAGGACGGCAGGGCAAAAAGTCGATTTCGATTGGACGGAAGAAAGGAGTAAAAAGTCGACGACGAATGAAACGGACGCACCTACGCGGCCGTCGTTTTCGCGGGCAATTGATAACAAAGAAAAACGCAGTAGGGTTCATTTATCAAAGCCGCCGGGGCCTTTGATCTGCCGGGCCTAGGGACGTTTGGTTGATTCAATTAAAGCACCGCGCGCGGACAGAGACGAATCGATCGAATCCGCGGCTGAGAACCGAGAGTCCGAATCATCGTTTGTAATTGTTGCGCTCGGCCTTTTCGTGCGGATTTCGTTTTTGTTTTGGCTCGCGTTTTTGCTTGCTCCTTTTTCGCCTTTATCTCGCTTTTCGAGCTGTTTGGGCTAGTGAAAAAGCAAAAAGGTGATAAAACACGACGCCGGCGATCATTTATCATGTTTTTGTTTCAGCTTGTTGAAGCGGTCGAAAAGTTGAATGGCTGAAAGGGGGGGAGGTGTTTTCGAGGATTGGTTACGTTGGTTTAAATTGATTTTAAATGGTCGTTCAGTGGAAGGAGTTGAGGTAGTGCAAGTTTATTGAGACGGGAAATGAAGACAAAATATTTTATCCGTTAAGACACACGCGAACTTCCGACTTTTTAATTACGCTATGAATATGAAATAATGGTTTTATACTTTTCACCCTAATTCTCTGATGAAAAATTACGTACGATTTATTGTTCGGTCGATTAACCGATTGACCGAAAGTTACAAACGAATTTCGAAATAATCGAAAATCGTTTAAACATGTACGACGATTTGTAAAAGGAAAAATGACCGAAAATTTCGCCTCGTCCAAGACACCTCGCCCATCATTCGCCAATTCACATTTCTCGCCTTCGTTGTAACTCAATACCCCTCTTAATCGCATGTCCCATACTTTCATTCAACCAACTGACTACGGAGAAATCTAAATGGAATAAAAAAAAATTGGCCGTGCAAAAAGCTGCGAGTACTTTTGGCTGTCGCGCACACCGCAAGGATTGTATTACCATTCACATCGCACGCACTTACTCAAAAATGCGGTCTTTTCCTCCTCGTTCGGAAAAAGCAAAGTATAAAGAAACACTTAAAAGTTTCGTAGAAAAACAAAGAACTCGCTAATAAACGCCGTTTAAAAGGCATTTCTCAGGATTCATTGAGAAAAATATGCAAATCAACGATGCCGGCGAAACAAAAACGATTTCATTCAGATCGGCCCCGCTCTTCTTTTCTCACGAAAATAATCGACCCGTTTCCATCGAGCTCGAATAAAGCGAACACTTGCTCCCATGAATATCAGCCTTGAGTCTAACAAACGACAAATATCAATTAAAATGTAACAACGACGATACGGCATTTTTCCCGCCTTGCATCATCCGAAAACGCGCGCGCCGAACGATTATTTATATAAGCCTGGGCTGCGGATTCTTCAGTTCGTTGCCGTAACGAGTGATTCACGCGCGTAGTTATCATTTCCATAATATGAGTTTTATTAATATGCAGCGCTTCGCAATGTAATTAACTGAACGTACGAAAGTGTGTCAAGCGGCGCGCATTGTGCCACGAGGAATAATTACGATCAACGGCCGTCGCGAGCGTTATCGTAATGGTGGCGAACGCGGCCGATCGCCCGCCACGGATCAACGTTATTCCGCGCCGGCGATTAGTAATGAAGTAATTGTTACGCGCGATGGCAATCGTTACGCCGGGCTCATCGTTTTATAATCGATCACCGTGAAACGCGATTCGTATCGCGGACCTGAATTACAACCGCGCTGTAAATCTTACTGGATTATTACGCGCGCTTTTTTTATGCAATTTTGTTACTTAGAATACTTTTTGGTGAAATTAGAAATAATAGATTTATAAGTTTTTATTTTTTGCTCATACTTTTATAAGTTTGACGTTTCCGTTACTAAACGAAAATAAAATCTGATATACTTTTCCTCATACAAATAACAATAGTTTTTCATTGGGTAATTTTATAGGAAGAAACTAGAACATGTCAATGTTTGAGAATATAATTTTTTTATTTCTGATTACAATTTATGTTACTAAATTATATATGATTAATTTTCGTTGATTAATAAACGTTGGAAACTTCAACTTCATATATTTTTATGCATTATCTATAATGAACAATTTAAAAATGACAAATTTCGCGCCTTTTTCAAAGACCAAGCTCTACGGAGCAATCTCATTGGATAATTAAAGCGTTACACTCAACTAACTTCAGGGTTTCGTCAACTTTATTAAGAGGCAGTCGGGGAGGGGGTAATTTAGTAAATGTTATCGAATCGCTTGGCAGGTGAAAAAAATGAGGGGTCGAATTTGTTGGAACAATAAATTGAAATGAAAATGATCAAAGTCGATTAGTTTCGGATTAAAAGTTGTTGTTGAAATTTGTCGATCAACGAATCAAATTTCGCACATTATTGGTTCAAATATTTATCCTATTTTGATACAAAATTGATATTCTCGAAGACGGATCAAAAATAACGTTCACAAAGTTGTCAAATGAAATATTATTATTTAAGTACATTTGACCGAAATTTAATTATCGTGATAAAACACTATCTATATTGTAAAAAAAAAAAAAAAGAAAAAGTGTGAAGTTGCATACTATCCGACGCATTGTATTCAATGGATAATTGCATAAGAAATGTAACCTTACGTCATATACAAAAGAGTATTACGAATTTAATTTGAATTGTTATATAGTCGACGTAATTGCAAGCGAAAAACAAGAAAGTAAAATTAATTGAATGTAAAGTTAGCGTCTAATACAGATAATTATAAACGAAACGAAAATTGAAATTATTCATAACTCGAACGAATAACTTTTTTAGCTTATTAAAAAAATAGCTTCATTTCTAAAACATGAAAAATCACACTTCCAAAGTACTCTTATCAGCATAAAATAAAGCGATTCATTCAAAAAATAACTTATATAAAACATATTAAGGTTAAAACACACACATACATAATTGCAAAAAAAACATTATTTTCACTCGATTTTTCTTTATATTAAAATCTACATACATTCCTCTTCTTCGTAAATACAAAACGACAAATGGTTTTAATTTGACAAAAAAATTTTTCTTGGAGGCAATATTACTCGAAGTCCACTTTTTGTCAGATTCAGCTGTATTCAATCCCATCAGCAGCACATTGATGAAAAAATGTAACGCGTTTCGTGCAAATTTCAATCTTTCGCACCCTTAACCTACATATCGCGAATTTTCGTTAACAAAGAACGCTGCAAAAAAGTCGTTGATTGTTTACGAGTGAAATAAACGCTCGTCTAATCACGTGGGTCTTGAGTTTCGCGCACGGCAAATTGCCCGAAACGACCGACAGGCGGCGCTAATTGCGGCCCACCGTTTCCCCGCCCATTTGATTTCGTTCGTTGCCCGTTCGCGAAAGCCGTTCCCGGCTTTATTGCCGTCGTTTGTCTCGACTGTTTACATCTCGGCCTGACTTTTACGCCAAGCCGATGACGAAACGTCACCTTTGTCGTCTCGCGGAGCCACATATTGAGACGTCGGTTTCGCGCACGATTCCATCGTTGTAACAAAACACTTGGTTTGATGTCACGTTTACGCGTGGTAATGGTCCCGATAAATAACTGCGGGCGTGCGGTTTCGAAAATGCGACGGCATATGTTTCCGTCGACGCCGCGGGTCTAAGGTCTGACTCCACCGCTCAGTTTACTACTTCGTGTTCGGAGATTTGTTGCTCTCTGGGACACCGATCTGAAAAAGCATCATTTTGGATTGCTAATTGAAGTAGATTGGATTTCGATTACGAATTTCAATAATTTGTTTTTTATTTCTAATATTGTTATGTCAGAGAATCATTTATTTTTAAAAATATTAAATAAAGTTTTCTGGTATTCTCCATTCTGAATAATTTCCATCGAATGACTGCCGAACCAAAAAACAATTTCACAGTACATTTAAAACGTTGTTTTCTACCTTTGTTTGATTTGTTTGCATTTATGTAAGATTCTGACTGAAGCAATTAAGTTAATTAATCATAAAATACTTTCCACGCTTAAAATACTTTTTATTAATGAAAATTCAAATTGTTTATTAAACATTACTCAGCCACTTATTTTATTCTATCAAAAGCAATTAATGCGCAGGAAGTTTGCAACGTTGATTTGCAATGAATCCCAAATTCCAAAAATTTGCAATCAAAAAAGTTATACTTCTAACGAAGAAAATAAACAAAAAAATTAATTATTTCATTTTATATCTAATTTGTTGCAAATAAACGTTGCAAACTTGCTGCACATGGCAATTATCACATTGTCAGCTCGTTTCTCTCGGAACAAGACATTTACCATTCAATTTCAGCAACAATTTAAATAAAACAACAAATTCTCATTACAAACCGACGCTCCGATATGGCCCGACGCGAGCGATAAATCGCCGGCGCCGATTTTATAAACAATCGCGCTCGCCGCATCTCGGGGCTACTTTACGCTCCCGATTAAGCGCGATTAATCGTCATTATTTTTCGATGTCGTAACGCGCGGCGCTCGATTCCGGACTCGTTTATTTATCATCGCCGCGCGGTCCCGGCGTCGCAATAATTCGCGTTTCACTTTCGCCCCCCTCCCGCAAGCCCGGCATTTTCGTGCATTGTTTTCCCGCGCGAGATGCAATCGCGGGCGAAAGTGCGCGAATTATACGGTCCGACGCGAAACCCGTAAATCCATTGCCGAGTCGTCGATTTCGGCTTAATTGTCCGGGTGGAAGCGCGGGCCGAAGGTAGCCGTGGCTCCGGGCGACCTTTCCTCCGTATTATCATTATCGAAAACGACCGGCCGAGACGGTCGTATCAATTAAACCGGCAACGAAATCGCGCATGCACGCCGGCCCATAAATAATCGCCGACGCGCGCTCGGGAATCGCTGCATCGGCCCTTTTTCCACGGATAATTCAATTGTTATTTATCGTCCTTCGTCGCGATCGCTAATTTCAGGGCTGTGACAATTTAATGGCGATTGGTTATCGATGATTTGTTGCGCGGCCATTTTACGGTCAAATGCCAAGCGACGATTGTGTCACTTGGCGCTCTTTTATAAATAAACCGGCTGCAGGTGCCGCGCGATACTTCGGCGCCAAAATAAACCTTTAGGCGCGATCCTTGTCGAGAGCTTTTGCATTCAAGGACTTGTACTTTTTTTTGTTATTATTTTTATTGTTACTTTTATCGTTCTTTATATCGTAGTCGATTATTGTTTTTGTTGTTGCTATTGCTGATTAAGTAAACAATATACAGTTCAGTAAAAATATATAACTATCGAAAAAGTGATTCCTATTAAATTGACTCGAGTAGATGTTAAATCCAAATATCGATTTATGTTGAATTTACATATCAGCATATTAATGTCGATTCGGTATTGTTGTTAACTTTGTCCTTTTATTTCATTTTTTCATGATTTAAGCCTAAGAAAATATACTTTGCTTCGTCTTGTCGAGCTTCTGTTTTTGCAAATTTAACGAACTACCATAACAGTAAATGTTACTCAGGCCCATATTGAGGTTTGATGTTTCACGATGTTGTGTCAGAACTGTCGATTGATTTGTAATTGATTAATTGATCAATGATGATAAAAACGATGCGCTCGACGCGACCGAGCTATAACGTGTTGCTGTTTTCTTGCAAAAAATAAATAGAATAAATACGAAAAGAAAAGTCACTAAAAGTGGAACTTTGAGCGAAGATACGTTTTTTGGTTAATGAATTATCCTTGCGAGCGTGTTGGACATCGTTTTGTGATTTCGTCATATAAAAGTAATGTAAATTGAATTTTTTTTGTTTGCTCGGAATCAGTGACGTGTACTAGATGTTATAAAAATCGAAAAGGGAAATTTTCTTTTACGGTCTTTCGACTGAGAAACTACTGCTTGTATTATCAATTAGAATTTAATTTTCTACTTGAAGTTCGTAAACGTCAAGAATGATTCATACTAATATAATGTAAAATTATTTGTTAACAGACCATTCATTTAATATTATTGAATTGTATTGGTAAAGAGAAACTTTCAAAATTACTTTAACATTTTTTATTTAATTTCTTTGCACCCATTACTTCAATTTCAACAGTCTTGAAATAAATCACATTTTCGATGATCAGCGCGCATTTTGATCATATTAAAATCCACTTCCATCGTTATTTATTAGTTTAAAATAATAACATGTCTCACGCCGTCACCTTAAATTATTTTTTACAACTTCGGCTTGATAAAAGGTGGAAAAAGAAGAATATACGAGAAAACAAGAGAAAGAGTGCAAAAAACCGAGCTAATTATCGTATACGTAAATAAAAACATACGTGCGAAAGATGCAAAATTACTGAAACTAACGATGAATTTACTCGGTCAATGAAACGACGCGTTCGCCGCCTGAGGCCGAATCAGCCGAGAAAAATTGTTCGGAAAATCGTCGAGCCAGTGAAACGCGATAAAAATTCACGTGGCCGTAATCGCGCGCGTCATAACCGTAAATAAGGCCCGCGGGTTGAATGTTTTCACGCCCGGCCCCGCCCGGGATTATTTGTTTTCAATAAATAAAGCCAATCGGCCGGGGCCCGTCTACAACAAAGTTTTTATCGCAGGCGCCCGAGCCGGCGGCCGGTGAAAAGTGCCCGGCCTGGCGCACTAAATAAGATACCGCGGGCGCAAATTATAGTATTTTTGAAACCCGCCGGGCGCCCGAGGCCACGATCGAACGAGCTCCCGAGGGCTCGGTGACGTACGATAATTGACGGCAATTTGCGTCATCCGGCTTGATACGTGCACTCCGATGGGCCCATGTGGGTGGGTCCCAATCGCAAACGCGCGGGACACGTAACGACGACGAAATCGCATTCAAATTCCCCCTCCCTCTTTTCGTTACCGTACCATTTTCGGAAAAGAAATCTCCAATCGATTCAATGCGCAAGAAGTCTGCAACGTTTATTTGCAACGAATTCTAAATTTTCAATCAAAAACAGTATACTTCTAACGAAGAAAATAAAAGGAAACATTATTTCATTTCATAACGCGCTGATATTAATTCAAGTTCTGATTTTGATTGTTGATGAAGGAAATGATAATTTACTAAAAATTCGTTGCATTTAAACGTTGCAAATTTCTTGCACGTATCGATTCATTCTTTTCATTAATATTTTTTTATTCTACATTTGCAATTAGTCCAGTTCGTATTCACTTCTTAATTTTTCAAAAATTTTTTTTGAACTTAGGCTGTTGAAGTTGAAAATAAACTGCAACAAACTTCTCAACGACGAAAACTTTTTGTTTTTTAATTCTCCTCCAAGAAATTATATTTTTCAGTGTATTGTGTTGTTGTTAGCACTTTTTTGCAAGCACAGTAACAAGAACGTTCATTCAAATTGTTTCCCAATTCGAATTCATTAGTAAATAAAACGCTGCAACTTGAACCGTTTTCCCTCGAGACTGTCAGAAGCATGCGTTACTTCGCGGGCTAATTTTGAGTCCACTTTTTAATCGACAACAGCGGTAACGTGACAAGATCCATGTTCGCCGCGCCCTGCCCTGTAATTAACCTCGCCCCTCAAATTACCACACTTTTTCGCTCGCAAGTTCCGCGTGAATAATTTCGCGCGACCGTAGAATTTCTCGCTTCTTTTTTGCCGTTCCTCCTTTTTCTCCCTTCTACCGTGTCGTCCTTTTTTTCCTTTCTTTCTTTTTTCGGCTGATTCGAACTTGCCGAACGCAAAGCAAACAAGCGGAAGCGAAGTTCGCGCACTGCTCGTTATTTTCCTTTTTTTTTTTTATTTTTATTTTCAACCGTGGTACCCCTGCAAAGTGGTTACGCGGCAACGTTTAAAGCCTGTTGCGAGGCGCGATCTTTTCGTGGCGGCGACCGTGACTTTTCGGAATCGCTTTCTTTTTTACTTTTTACTCTTGTTTCCTTTTTGCACGCCGTACTTCTTCATTGTGCTGTCGTCGATAAAAGCGCGTATAATAGGCACCGTGCGATCGTAAAAAAAAGCAAGAAACAAAAATGCCGTCGGTTTGGCGAAGTGAAGAAAACGCCGCTTTTTCCCCCTCCTCTTAATTTCTTCGATCTCCCCCCACCACCAGGCCGATCTTTCCTTGACTCCCATTCGCGATCCGAGGCACCTCCTTTATCAATGAACCATGACGAATATCGCAGCTTTATCGCCGAGCCAATCGGCCGGCGAATAATCGATCGCCCGGCGAAATCTTTTCGGTAGCGTCAACCACTCTCCGCTGATTGACTTTTGTATGCGCTCGCGTTCCACATTCCGACTCCGTCTCGTTGTCCCTTTTTCGCTCGCTTCTGAGCCGGTAATAGGGCCCGAGTCCTTCGGCCGAGCTCGCCCTAATGTAAATCCCGGCTAATTAAATGCCCGGCCCCGAGATAACTGGAGCAACGGGCGACGAAGGACCTAGCGGAGGCGACTGGTTTGCTTTTAATTAGACACCCCGCGATTTCGTCGAAGATCCTTTATCAGTTTCAATTCTCATTTGATGTGCTTTTTCGAATGGATAATGCTTTAAATGCAGGGTAGAGTTGGGCCTAGTTTTTTATATTTTTCAAGTGCGACTTTACACTGCAAAAATAGTATTTCGTAATGTACAGGAAGTTCCAGACGTACGTGATATACGGATTTGAAGTTGGATTAATTTTCATGACAAGATTTTCTGCTTTCGTTGTAAAATTTCTTCACTTCAACAGAATTATATTTATATTGATGTTTATTGACTACTTCATTTTTATTATTTCGTGCAGTGTTTGATCGGTTTTTTGCAACTTATAAACACAAATTGTAGAATAATTTTTCAAAGTTCGAACTCGTATATTATATACATACGAAACTTCTTGTTTATATTTCGTGTTTTAACTTAAAACATTTGAATGAAAAAAAGTGTTTTAAATGACAATTCGCGTTTCAAAATAAAACATTTATTCAATTTTAAAACAGTTCATGTTTTCATGTTTTAATTTAAAACACTTTTTTTGCGGTGTATTAACCTGTTGTATTTAGACGATGAATGAATGTAAATTGAAAAAAAGGAAATTGTAAAATTCACATCGATCGTAGTAAAAGTCACTACGATAATAATAAATTTACTACGTTCGTTGTAAGTTTTACTACTTCATTTTTTTTCTTCTTATTTTCTCAATGTAGAAATCTATGTATTTCAACTATTCCAAGTTGTTTCAGTTACATTTCAACGACGTCACTCTTTCTCAGTCAATTCAACCGAGTATTTGTTTCAATTAGAAACGATTTCTCAGCGGCGGCCAATCAAGCCAAAAATAAGCAACGTGACTCAGTCATAATTTCCATGCGCCGAAAGGTCGCTCGGTATTGAAACATCAACTACCGGCGGTGAAAAAATTGGAGCTGTCGGCATGAAAATCGGCCGGTTCCGTGTCGTTTCCGCTCGGCATCGTCTCGAGGTGCGATTGAGACATTAAGGAAGCGGGCCGAGGAAAAGGCGCGAAATCGCACGTCCTTTCGCACGATTGGTACATTTTCGTGAAAGGAAACCGAGTGGCATAATTATTGTGAAGGGCGAGTCGTCGTCGGGAGCGGTCATTTTCTCATGGAAGCGAATTTCTAGCAATGTCACATATCAAAGCAACGGCTGACAACGCGCGGCGCTTACGTGACTACCGTGCTGTTGGCGCCTCGAAAGAATCGATACGACTTTTTTTCGGCTTGTAATTGGTGTAATCGGGCGAAAAAAAAAGGGGAAAAAAGAACGAGGCGGCGGCGGATTTAAAAACGCCACGGTTCGAGTCGGAGATAAAGAAGGAACGCTTTATTAAGAAGCGCAAAAAATACGCCAAGCAATTACGTGTGATGTTGAGTCGAATTGACTTTGACTTATTCGTAAATGATACGAAAAGTACAGACGGAATGTTCGCTTATCGGCGACATACTTTATGGTTATAAATAAAACTCGATTATGGAAGCAGCGCGAAGTGATGGAAAAAATGATCCAACTTGTTCCTCCTTCCTTCCTTTCGATTGCCTTTTTTTCAATTTTGTTTTCTCCGTTTTTCGTCGACTTACGTGCGTTCGGGCAAGACGTGGCGATTATTTCGAATGAAGAACGGTCGTTGATAGTTGCCGATAAAGAATTTAGTTTGTCCTCTGAAAAAAAAAAAAGGGATGTGACAGGGAACAATTTCTCGAGCTTGTATGGAAAGTTGAAAAAATTTCGAATGAAAAAATTAACATTGACCGTTAAATTCAAAATCAATTCAGGGAACTTCGAAATGCGAACAAACAGATTTTAGACAATCAATGTCAATCTGTTTTCAGTTGATTTAAATATATTTCTCGCAGTCAGCTTCGATTGTAAATTGTCACTTTTCTCATTGCTAGAATCATATTGATTTGATTAAAATACAATTGTCGTAGATTCGTATAAGTTTATACAACTGATTTTTGCAAAGTTTTTTTCCCTAAAAACCTTATGAATTGTCAGGCAATGAGTAACGTCGCCGATAAAATATGGCGGATACTTTCGATGCAGGCGATAGCGCTTGAAATTCAATTCAATTGACGGACTCTTTCTTCTCGCGTTTTGCGCTCGGGGTTTGCATACGGCAAAGAGTGACGTGCGTGGCCCATTTACCCAATCCATTTTTACGGCTGTCAACGCACGAAGGGCTGCTTCGCGCGACAGTTGATGCGAGAATTATAATGCCCATGCATTATTCATCATAAATCCCGGCGCAGCGAAATAAATAAATAACGATTCGTACAAAGGGAATCTCAGTCGGCGCGGCCACGACGTGGACTTATTTTATAATTAAACGAGACCTCGGCCACCATTAGTAACGGCACTCGTTGAAACCGAGACCGTTTGTTTGAACAATCGGACAGCTTTTTATTACAACTTTTTCTACTTCATCTGCACGGTTTCGTGTATCGTTTGTTTTAACGATCCTACACGATCGTTAATTTGATCGAATAATCATCGTTTGTCTATCTTTTATCGGGTCTATCAGACCCGTACAGTGTTTTTTAAATTCTCATTAAAATGGTTCATTAATTACATTTGTAATTAATTTCAAGATTTCTTGAAACAAATCAAAATAGTAAGTACCTTTTTTTATAAGTTGTAGTTAAATTTATTCGCGAAAAATCAAAAGATTTTTTTCTTACACGTTTTATTTTGGGAATTTTCGTTCGACAAAAGTGAGAGATAAGAAAAGGAAGCAGCGAAATTGGGGCAGATTGGTAGAAACAATTGAACGAACACCGACGATACCTGCGATATCGAAAGGGTTAATTAGCCTCAGGATTGCGGCAACGACACGTTCGGGACACCTTTTTTACGATACGCCTTGCCTTACATCACGAGCGACAATGTTAATTAATTGAATTTTCAAACGTAATTTCGAAAAGCCGCTTCGACGCTGGTTTATTATCGTACGGAAATTCGGGCAACGTAAATGTTATAATTACGGCGCTCGCGTTACGAGCGCGCGTCGACTTTTTGAGTTAATTACTTTTTCAATGACAATGCACGTTAACTTTTTTGTTAAACAAGTGAGTCGTTGCGGTTAAGGAGTCATAAACTCTTACTGTCTCGCGAAATTAAATGTTTTTTATAGACATTTTTTACTTTGCTTTGGCCACTTTAACTACGAAGTAAAAGCAAAACAGTGTTGCGATAAATGAGAGGTAACATAAAAAAACATTTTTTTTGCAACAAATTGCACATCGCGTGTCACCGTCAAATTAAAGACGTTTCGAATACGAGCAGGAAGTTTGCAACTTACTTCTTCGTTCAGTCTCTATTTTAAAGTAACTGGAACTTGACGAATGCAGAATCCAAAAATTGAATGTCGGTTCACCTACGTGAAATTAGAAGGAAAAAGCGTTACGCTACCTCGACATAACTAATATTGTTACTCAACCAAATGTTGGATTTCATTTCTTTGTCATGTTTTCAAGTTTGGTTTCCCGAATACACTCGTTTGATACATGACATTCAAATCGATGAAACGACGGCAATAGAATTTCATTGCCGAAATTAAATTTCATTACCGACGTCCAAATTGGTCGATCGCGATTTAGGTCTTCGATGATTGCATAACTGTGAGTCGATGAACGGCCGTGATGGGCAATCGAAATACGCGACACTGTGAGCATTGATCGTTGACATTGGACTCACATTTTCCGTATGCTAGCGGCGTGCCTCGAGGAGCGATAGAACGTTCCAAAAGTCGCGATGCCAAGTATGCGACTTGGAGCACGCGCGTCCCATCCGGGCATCCTCTAATTGCGAAAGACCGCGAGGTCGCAGGAAGTTTGCAAAGTTTATTTGCAACGAATTCCAAATTCCATACATTTTCAATCAAAAAAGATATACTTCCAACAAAGAAAGTAAACAAAAAAATTAATTGTTTTATTTTAAATCGCGTGTTGATATAAAATTTAGTTCTGATTTTGCTTTTCGATGGACGAAATGATATTTTATTAAAAATCGTTGCAAATAAACGTTGCAAATTTCTTGCACATCTAAGGTCGCCTGACACACTTGCTTTTTATTTACTTCATTCAAAGAACTCATTGTCTTGGCCGCCGCTTTTTTTTTTTTTTTGCAAAAATGTATTAGAAATACGTAATATATATAGAAAAAGGATACAGTAATCAGTATTTCGCTAATTAGTCCAACGTTGCAAATAACGTGTTTAATATATTTCGTTTGTATAAATATATTTATATATAAATCTCATACGGGTCTCATAGACCCATATAATAAAACACAGTAAAAGAGTATTTGTGAACAAGTAACATTTTAACAATTAGTGAATAATAAACAATCACTCAATCGAGTACGTATTTTCTGACATTTTGTTAAATTTGATTTACAAGAACACGTTAAACATATCCTTCCTCGTGTATTTCATTTCTTCCACGTGGAAAAATCCATAACAGAACAAAGAAAAGCAACGCCCGAAGACGTCGATTTCGCGTCGTTGAGTCGGAGACGCGCGAGCCTTGTAACATATACGCAAATAGCCCAATAAATCCGCGTCGCGCTATTCATCCTTCGGCGACCTTGACATCCGCCGATGGGCCGCGAGACCCGTCAAACTTGGCGCGCCGTCTCTCGGCCAACCAGCGACGTTCCCCGCGAATCACTTTAAAGAGGACGCGCGACGTCGTAATTCACACGGCGATTAATGCTTCGCGGCCTATCGATTTGCACGTTCCGAGTAACGCGGTGTAATAGCCGCGAATTCTTTTCCTTTTAAGGCCACGGGATTTCTCCTATTCTGCGTGGCGCGGCCGATCGGAAACGCGCTGGATTAATATGATAAGACCGCACTTGTTGCCTCTTCTCGCATTTTTCGCGGCGAAGAATCGTGTGTAACAAAGTTGCGGTCAAAGAAGCAGTGGGAAATATGAGTTGCGGTGAAGTGATTGAAAATTGCGGGAAAAGAGAAGAAGACGTTTCAAGTACTTGAAAATTTAGCTTTGGATGAATGATTTATCAGGTTTCAGAAGGCAAATTTGTTGTAGTATCGTGCAGATAAATATTATGCAATTGCGGTAAAATGCACAATAAACTCTCAGTATTGAATTGTACTACTTTTTAATACTGTTTCACGTGTTTCCAACTAAAAAACAGCTTTCGTGAAATTGCCAACATACACCGTAGCCCCAGAAAATGGTTTTCATTTGAAAATTAGCACAACCGTGCCTATTTCCTATGTTTACGTTTTATCCGTCATCTTAATTTGTGTTTGCAAGAATATAAAAAGCAATGAATGCTTAATAAAGATATGATGTCGCGCGAGTGTCGCAACGCCGCGTGCAGTATTACGCGAACCAGAAGTTGGTCAGAGTGGGGCGGGCATTTCGAAAAAGAGAAAAAAATAAAGAAAATAATAATAAAAATTCTGCGACGCAAGATGACAATAAACGAGCGGCAAGTCATTTCAACGTAAAGACGGCAATTACTTGGCCGCTAAGAGCGGCATTTCAGGTGCTTTTGGCTTGAACTTGAGTTTACGTGATTGCGTGAATTTGGCTGAGGATAAATACACGTCGCGACTGCTGAATAGTGTAGGAAAGACACGAGTGTGAAGAGGTACGAAAGACACGAATTTGTTCTGGGACATTAAGGCTTTAACTACTCTTCATACGTTGCAGCTGGAGGACATCGATGCTTATCTAAAAATGGGGACGAGCGTTCGTTTGTTTTGTTAACATGAATTGCAAGGTGGATTTTGTAATTACACTTTAGGTTACGATGGAGAACAACTTGTTGTGCCGCGATGACAATGTGATTGTTGATGTTAGCTTACAAATTGAATGAACTGTGCGACTGAATTCAATTGGTAATTAATTTCCGAAGCGATCTTAATTTGCTAAAAATAATAAATCTATCAACTTGAATGATTCGTTAAATTTCTTTAGAATCGCACAGAAAAATTATTTATAATTTCCACGTAATTTATGTAAATTTAATTTTTCTTCCGTCAAAAATTTTATTTCTTAGATCAAGATATTGTTCCTAATTTAAAACGTTTTCTCTTGATAAAATGTTGACGTAAATTTGATGGGGTTGAAGAAAAAGGTTGGTGATTTGAGTTGAAATTTCCAACGTTTATTAAAAACGAAAATTAATTATATATAATTTAGTAACATTCTCTCTTCTTTTAGCTTCTTTTTTTAAAATTATCCAATCAAAAAAATACTATTATTTGTATGAAGTAAAGTATATCAGATTTCATTTTCGTTTATTAATAAACGTTGGAAACTTCAGGAACATTAAATTTGATCTTCGACCAAGACACTTTTCATTCGCTCCGTGCTTCCTTTTTCTCAGCGTCGTATTATCACAACAAAGTAAGAACACCGGATTACTCGTTCCTTTTCTTCACTTCCAGACAGTTTGACAGTCCTTTTTAGTTCGAAAGAAGCCCCAGCCTCCGTCCGATTCTTGGATCAGGCTGTTCGGTTTGCCCACCTTGATGTTCCTTATTTTCTTTTGCTGCCCTAATTCCCGGCGACTCACGAATAAAGCATTGGACGCGCGTCTAAAAGGAATTCAGTAGCCGCGATTCATCAAATCCCATAATTGAGGCATTATTCATGGAATATCCTCAAGATAAGATTTAAGTACGACCTCAGCATACCCATACATCGTGCGGTATAAAATATAAAGCCGTAATAAGACAATAATAAGAGTGCGTTTGAATTTCTGCAGGAGCACGATGCAACCTTCTCTCAAAACGCAATTAGTTCGATTTTCGTTTGTTCCCTTTTCGCACACATATTTATAATTCGTTGCTTTAATTTTTTAACCTTTTCTATAGCGTTTTTCTCAAAAAAAAGTAACGAGAAAACGTCGCGAAAAATAACAACAGTGAACAAGTTACAAAACAATTAGAAATACGTTACTTGACAATTGCCGAGCAAACGCTTGTTACATAATTGGCTACAAATTACACACGGTTTGATACACTTATGTAAGTTTGCAAGTGAAAATTTTGCCAACGAATTTGCGCAATCTAGATTTTACGTAATAAATTTTTTTTTTTTTCTTCTTCGTATAAAAAATAACATTCGCATGCCGGTAACAATGCCACTTGGACGGATCACCGACCATTGTTCTATTGCGAAACGTACGTTTAAGTAACGGCCGAAATTATCAATGACTCGTAGTTGCTCCTATGAAAAGCAAACGCGTCCTGTTAAAAAACTTGAGTCAACGTCGTGATCTTGGCCTTCGGAATCAGGAAGCATGGATAGCATTAATAAGACAGTCCGATTATGTATTCGTGGTATTTGCATTGTTTATAATGTCATTTTTTAGCATGGGAATCAGGTTATTTTTGAATTATTGTTTAAACTGTGAAATTAAAACACGTCATTTTCTCTATTTAATATTACTGGGATAATTTGTGATGATTATTTCACCCACGGAAGAAAATGATAATATTAAACACAATCTTTATTATAGGTATAAGTTACTTTCCAATACGTATATTGTTTAACTAAATAATTTACATACGCTAGTGATATGCTTGATATAAAAATAACAATAATATAAATTTATATTATTTTTACTAAATTTTATTCGCAAGAATTAAAACTTCAAATGCAATAAGAAAAGAAATTTTTTCGTCCTCTTCTAAACACTGTCGCTGGATAAAATAAATCATCCGTTCAATGGAATTTCTTGCAAAGATAATCTTTTTGATGTGAAACATCATTTTAAACGAACGGCACACGTCGTCGTGGTTTCAGCACGTGATTTACTTTGCCAATACATTAATTCATTTGCGTCGGGTCTTTTTGCATCGAGAATTTCACGTGGGTTGCATAAGCCGTGATTCCGTACATTACGTCAGCTTGACAATCGGACACACTCGCGTTGCCAAACCATACGGAAGTTCTCTCCTGCAAATTCTTTAACTGCGAGACGAAAATCGCCGACCTTAATCCACTCAGTGCGCGTGACTACAATGTCATCTTTTTTTCTGTTTCAGGTACGTACCGTCGAGTAATTTCTAACGTCAAACTTGGCCGTTACGTAAGTAATACCAAATATCACATTGGTGGTCCGTCAAAATAAGCAACGGTCGAATAAACGCCATGAAATAATTATTCCTGGGTTAATTAATTGCTCGATCTCGTTTTCGCGTAATTAATTACACTCAACGTCGAGTGCGTGGTTACTTGATACATTTCATGTTTCAGCGATTTGTCCCATTGAGGTCGGGTGCACAAATTTATTGTGACAAATTTTACGGCGTAAAAAAAGGAAACTCATTACATTGTCGATGTAAAAAGTCTGGAATGAAATGTGTATTGAACTTCGATATAACGTTGCCATAATGAAATAGTGAACAAAAAAAATGTCAAGTTTCTTAATTTTGAAAATCGTATGAAATTTGTCACAAAAGATTGCTTATTTTTTTACTTACACTTACAAACTTAAAAATCACTCACAAAATTGAAGAACGGTCGGATCAAATTTTTTTTTCTCATCATCCAATTTTATCTTTTGCCTTGGAATCTGCAAATTGTGCAACGTTTGACGTAAAAGTTTTAATTTTATAGCATTAACGATACTCAGAAAGGCAAGTTGTAAAAGTTATTACTACAATGGTCAAACATCCTTCAATGAGTTTGAAGTTTTAAACGTTTATTACTAAAAGAAAATGAAATCTAATTCAATTTTTAAACAAAAACAATGGTACTTTCTGTTGAATATTTCTGTAAGAACTAGCTTTAACACGTTCATGTTTTAGTAAGTAAAATTTTGCATTTTTAATTTGCACTTTATTGAATCATTTTATTAAATCAATCGTTTAAATATAAACGTTGGAAACTTCAGATACATCTACTTCAATGCTACCTATTTTACCACTCAAATAATGAATTTATCATCGAAACTGTAACTTTTACAATCTACTTTTCGCGATAAAGAAAAATCAATCACGAAATGAATGGTCGGAACTGTCATTTAAAGAAACATTCGCGAACCAAAAGCACGATGCCAAAATGGCCGACACTTAAAAAATTGGCTCCTTTTTGCAGAACAGAGTGGTCGTTACTTTTTCGGCATCCTCGTTCTGCTTGCGTTGTCTCTCTCGTTTATTCTTGTTAAGTGCGCACGTATCATAATACTTTATTCACTTAACAAGGATACTTTTTTTCGCCGTGGTTGTACACGCTTTCGATGAAATGGCTTGCGCAACGCTGGCGCCCTCGCGTCGCGAAAGTGCGAGGTGCGCAGATGAAGGATGACGTTCGTTTTTCGCGCGCTACGACACCCCTACTTAAAGTTCGGCCCGCACGCAATTCGAATGCTCGCGGTGGGATTTCACGTGGATGACGGCCGCCTAAGTGAGCGATTGGTCTCACTTCCCATTTCCAAGTTAATACGGGGGCCCGTCTTCCATCTCCTGATTTCACTTTTGGCGGCCGCGCCGCATCGATCACTTGCGCAAGCGCCGTCGCGTCGTGATCCACTGCACATGCGCGCTGCGACAACAACATTCGTTGATGTGAGAATGACACGTGGCTTTGAGATTTTGGAATCAAATCAGTGGATGCATACGACGCTGGTATAATTTGGAAAATGTTTGTTTTATACCGTTGTTCATTTTAAGTAACGTTGTTATATACATAAATGTGTAATTACATAAGTTACATTTTTCTTCGAAGATTCACAAATATGGGGAAAATGGGATTTTGCGATGAAAATATTTCCTAAATAACTCTAACATACTTTGTAATTAGTTTATGTCATTTCAGCATTTTCTCAAACAATCCTCCACGAATTGGATTACCTTGACTCAAGATTTTTTTTTTAATTCCGAAATTGTGGTGTATCAAGATAAACTTTTTCTAAGCCAAGACATTTATTTGGTTTCGCAAGTCTTCTTGTCGAGCGAACATTCTTCATTTACTCGATGCAACATTAATAACTGCGTTAGTAACATAAAACTGAATCATTGATTTCCTTCAAATTTTTTACGCGGCGATCTTCATCGCACAACCTCTATTCCAAATTCATACCGCCGTTTCGTCCTTTATTACAATAAACATTCTTCAGATTGTTCTCCAGTTACCAGACATACTCAAAATCAATAAAAACCTTCAATGCTAAATATTGAAACGCCGCATAAAAACATAATAATACAAATAAAAGAGAAACGAAAAAAAAGTTTTCAATGACAATTCATTGCATTCATCGCGTAGTACATCTTTCACATTTTTCACGATCGTTTGTCTATCGTCTCACGAGTAAAAAATATCGACGATCGATGTCACGGCGATAAGGATCGATCGGATCCTCGATCGTGACATTAGCAAATAAAACCGGATCATAATGTTTTGAAGTTAGGCCGCGGGTTTCGACGCGCCGCTCTCCCGATCGAGGTTACCGCTGACAAGATTTTCGAAGTAAAAGGAACGCTCCTGAACGGGGAAAGAAGGCAAGCCGATTAATTGACGATGAGCTGCCGCGATGGATAAATAATTACCGCAAATTGTTTTTCACTTAGCGCGCTTTTACGTCGTGACTGTGGCATTGCGAAACGCGTTCGCGCGCTGTGCCAGATTTAAAACTCAATCGCACCTGACACGTTAATTTTTACGCTTTCAAAAGGCTCCAACGTATCTGCAAATATTTCGCGAAACATTTGCTACGGCTGGTCGTGTAGGTTTTGTGGTAATTAATCGTTCAATCGCCACTCGGGTCTAACAGACCCCGAGAGAAAAATGTGAGACTGATGTTGCTTTGTCTACGAAGATGGTGAAGAAGGCATGGACTTTCAAGGTTTACATAATTGTTAAGTAAATTAATTAATTAACTTTTATAAATTATACAATTTAAAGTTTAATTTAGGTTTTAGGTTTTATTTATTTATAATCAACAGGCAACCGTCCAAACGTACAAGATACAAAAAAGAATAGACATTAATAAAGCTTAAACATAAATAAATATCAGTATAAATATTAAACTTAAATTTTTGTTAAAATGATTAAAAAATAATGCTCAAACATTGAAATCTAGTAAATCTAGTAAAAAATAACAGTCAAATGGTATTTATTTATCCAGCATAAAGATAGGGAAAAACATATGGTAATTTAAGGGTCAATATCAGAATAAGAGACTGTAAAAGATTCTGCATTGAAATGATAAGATTTCAAAGTTTTTTCCCGGTTATATGAATTGTATGGAAAACTTGAGAGCAAAACAGCCTTGGTTAAGTGAATTTCACGGCTCGGAGCGGAACGACGCGAATCTGCTTTTCGATCTCATTTGTAGAGCCAATTTACGATCGGACGCGAGCTCCCCGTCTCGCCACACTGTTACTTTAACGCGCCGAGTAACTCAGTTTTTTTAATTGACCGTTAAAGCAACAATTATAATTCAATTCATTCTTAAACATTTAATATAACTCAGCGTTGCGAATTACGAATTAATGAACGCCGTAAAGTATATTTCGTCCGTCTGAAAGTGGCATCGTTAAATTTCACCAAATAAGTTGACTGTCGAATTGCCATCGAGATAAGACCTAATTAGCTCGGCCAATTTTTCGTCACGCAATTCGCGGTGGAATATGTAACAACACATTTTATGGAAAATTTCGTTACGTCATTTTGCAAGCATTATTTTCTAAACACGATCAACATCAACAAAACGTAGAATTAGAGATTGAGGTAAGGATAATAAAGATTTTTTTAATCCTACTGAAATCATATTAATCAATCGTCTACTTTTGAAATACTTATGCATATTTTTTTTACACTTTACGCATTCAAATTTTCTTAGCCCTTATGTACTACATTTGTGCATCAATCATAAAGCAAACTTTGCATTTCATCCCAATTCAACCCATTATATCATTCATATATTTTATAATAATCCTAAAATTCCTCTTTGCACATTTCAGTAAGTTGTCACTTTTTACTCTGTCTTTTTTTTACAACAAAACAAAAACTTTGCATATAATCAGCAGTCTATTAATCAATATTGGCAAATTGATCATTTTTATTTTTACGACTATGTAAAATCCGTGGCCACGCTTGTTTTCGTCCCAAAAACTTTCCACCTTTCCCCCCCCCCCCCCACTTTATCATTTCCGCGCTCGTTACGCATTTGAAAAAAGGCGGCAAAATCGACAGAAAAACGCGCCATTGACACGCGTCTCAAAAACTCCTCGGAAGCTTGGAGTTGTGAAAAATGGAAACGCCGAATTCGCCTTTGATCGGATTTGCGTAGCGGGAGACGGGGGGGAGGGCAGCGGCGAGGACGCGCGCGCGCAAAGGTAGGCCGTCCGTTGGTAGAGGCAAGGCCGTTCTTTGACCCAGCCGACGGCTGGACTGGCGCCAATTTTTGAGGAACCGGTCCTAGCCGCTCGGCTGGAATTTGCCGGCCGAACGCGAGAAATCGCCGACGTCCTCCGATGCGTTTATAAGTCGCGCAACCAGAAACTCCGCGTGCTTTCGTGCCCCCCCCCCCCCCCCCCCCCCCTTTGAACCCCCCCGACGCGCCGCCCAAAAAACTTAACCCCCCAAACAAGGCCAGGCCTAAGGGTTAAAACCTTTTTCATATAAACAACCGCGGCCTCGGCCGCGGCCCCCGGCGGCGCCGCCGCCCGCCCCGCCCCGCCCCGACCGGCCCCTGCCCGACGGGGCCCCCGGTCACTCCCGCCCCTCGTGTGAGCTAGTCCGCCGCTCATGTCCACCTCC